>JACM01075406.1:0-73095 GCA_000787095.1 Periophthalmodon schlosseri | reverse complement strand
TACACAAGCCACGCCCATAATGCACTAGCCTCATCCACAAGCAGGTACATAACAAACTAACTCTGCCCACAATCAGGTATAGTACACAAGCCACACCCATAATGCACTAGCCCCACCCACAACCAGTTACATAAAAACTAACTCAATAAACAAGCCACACCAATAGTCCAGTAGCCCCACACACAATCAAATATAGTACACAAGCCACACCTGTAATGCTCTAGTCTCGCCCACGAACTGGTACATAACAAACTTACTCGGCACACAATCAGGTATAGTACACAAGCCACGCCCACAATGCACTAGCCCCGCCCACAATCAGGTATATACACAAGCCCGCCCACAATGCACTAGCCCCGCCCACAATCAGGTATAGTACACAAGCCACGCCCACAATGCACTAGCCCCGCCCACAATCAGGTATAGTACACAAGCCACGCCCATAATGCACTAACCCCGCCCACAACCAGGTACAGAACACAAGCCACGCTCATAATGCACTAGCCCCACCCACAACCAGTTACATAACAAGCTAATTCCGCCCACTGTCAGGTGCAGTACTCAAGCTACGCCCATTATTTAACAGCCCTGGTCACAATTAGATAGACAAGCCATTAGCCCCACCCACAACCAGATACAGTACCCAAGCCCTGCACTTGACCCTTGAATACAAGCTTACTCAAAAATGCATGAACCAATTGAAATCTGGGTAAGTTATCGGTGAGGAAATGCCATTATAACATAGTTTAAAACTCTTAAAAGTCTTTTTTTCAAACATAATAGGTTCCTTTAAACCAAACGGTGCAAAGAGTCCAATGTCTCCACCAAACTGAAAACACAAGCTTGTCCTTGGTGACTTTAGTGCACTTTGAATTAATGAAAGCTATTTGTGACCCAGCAGTTGGGAACCTTCTTAATTAAACACATTACACGGTTTTAAGTTAACACATTTCATTACATACTCTGGGCTCAGCAAAGAGCCTTTACAGACATACGTAAGCTGAACCACACAAATAAGGTGAATTCTTCTAAATAAGCAAATTTATCTTTTCAAAATAAACTGCTAACATCGGCAAGGTGATGGGGGGTCAGGGGCAAGAATCTCCCATGGGCCCCCTCTAATATAAATTAATAGCAAGAGGAGCCAATTCTGGGCCCCTAAGATCCTGGGGTCCGGGAGAACAAATCCCTTTGTCCCCCTGTTGACTCCCTTGACTCTCACCCACCTGCTGCTGTGTAAATTTTGACCATAATGCCAATTAAGAGCCCCAATAATGTTCTAAACTCATTCTCTATATATACAGTTTTAATAGAAACAATACACATCAGTGAGTCACAGTCACCTTTTTAGTGAGGTCATTGAAAATTGGAAGATCTCTGGTAGTGTCGGTTATAACAATTTACTTTTTTTTTTTTTTAAATTATTATTATATTGCAAGGTACTCCAAGCAATTTATTTACAATTTATTTCACTCCATTATGTGCTGGCAACAGACACACAAACACACTAACACACTGAAATAGAAGATGTCTTGCCCAAGGACTCAAAGAAAGTATGTAATTCTTTTAGTGGGAATCGTGTATTTTTATTGCACGGGCATACAAAATCGTCTATATCTGTGGTGCTGTCTCATAGTTAAAGTTTAGCTGCCTTACTTTGAGTCTACCCATGATGATTATATGAATACTCTCTTTTGTCTGTAATGTATCTAACTCCTCTTTCTCACAAGGAGAGCGGAGAGCTGCTCTACACTATTAAATACATTTCACCAGCGCCGAATGAACCAGGACTAAACCAGGACCAAAACAGGACCAAAACAGGACCAAAACAGGACTGTGAGGAAGACAGTGTAATCCTTCATACGTCCAGGAGTCTCAGAGCCTCCTAGACGTATGAAGGACCATGTACCAAAGCTCTAACTGCGTCGTTCATTGTTTGTTTGTTTCAGGCGACATGGAACCAAAGAAGATGAACTATGTCAAATCCAAACCAAGGCCCACTCCAAGTCAACAGAAAGAACAGAGCCGACTGCAGCTTGCCAACTGTAAGACACTTACACATTAGTTTATCTAAAGTTGCATTACGTAACATTTCTGCCATCTGCTTGTCTCCATGGAGATGCAGTTGGTTTGCCTGAAATGTTCATCAGGATGCTGTTAAACATCTATCTTGCATTTGTTCCATTAAAGTTTTTCATTGCTAAAAAGAACTTGCAGTCTTTCTGTGAGCTCATGCCGCCTTATCTCCATGGAGATATTGCTTTACCTGAAATTTTCCACAGTACGGCATTCAATTCATGGAGACAAGCGTACGACACGACCAGGCCAAGTCACAGGTCAGATCTGTGAAGAGGCCACCCCAGAAAGAGTTTGCGTTTTTTATTTTGTTTGGCATTAGAAACAGTGGTATTTGAATACAAGCAAACTAGAGAAGTTTAAGGCCATACTGTGGAACATTCCAGCCAAAAAATCCACTGCTCACTAGCGTGATCTGCAGCTATCCATATGAGGGGCTGACAGCTACACGGCTCTTTGTTGTGATGATGTTTACGGCGATGTCAGCCCCACCTCAGTTTTCTAACGCAGAAGTCAGTGGACTTGTTTCTTTTATGAAGTTGTTTTAGATGAATATTGCAATTTAAAATGTGAAAAGTATAACATAGTAATTCACGGGTGTCATAGATTATAACTATATAGAAGACACAAGCACAATAGGTCTTCTTAAATAGACGTTGACCAAAAGCATTGCCCAAATAGCCCTGAAGAAGCGGCTTGGATGAGCAGTGAAACGTCTTCACTCCTACAATTTTTTGTCCAGTTGACAGATTTGAATTTTTCTTTTACTATGGATCAGACCTGGACGACTGAGGGATTACACAGACACACAAACGGTATATTCAGAATATTCGTACTATAACATTCTTACTACTAAAACATAAGAGTGATTGGTTCTTTTGGCTAATGTAAACGTTACACTTTGCTGGATAATATCATTCCCTGTAACTGAGTCTTGCTTCATAGAAATCCTAATGACCAACCCTGACTCATACGGCTCTTCTGATCATTTACTTTGCCCACAGCTCATTAACACTGGGATAACTGTCAAATCGTATGATCCATAGATGTACATTTAGATAGTAATTTGTAGGATTAGTTGGGAGCAAAACAAATATATTTTAGAAGTGATTCTTTAGTAACTGCAGTAGTATGTATTTCAAATTATATGTGAAGTTATATATAAATAATTGCAGAAATAACTTTTTAATTGCATTGTAGAAATTTTATATAATATTAGTAATAATAGTAGTATAGTATAATAGTACCAAATAATGACAGTACAAAGTATAGTTTATTAGGCGTGAAAATATTAAACCATAAAATATGATTAAAAGTGCTTCTATCTCCATGGAGACAAGTAAGTGACATTGCCAGATGAAATTACAGGACAGATCTGTGGAGAGGCAACCATGTCTACAGTAAGAAGGCCTATTTTTAAAGCTGTGTTTGAGCAATAAAAATATATATTAGAAGGAATGCAATATAGAAACGTTAATGCCATACTGCGGAGCATTCCAGGCCAAAGCAATGGAAACACGCAGCCCAGAAAAGTTACATAGTGTAACTTTAAGTCAATTTTATCTTAATTTATTACTCCAAAATATTAGTCATTTTATTTAAGGCAAGATTTTGTTTACCACTTGTACTGTACATATATAGAATGAATTGTATTGTTTTTTTCTATATTGAATTTTGACAATGTTTTGCTGTATTTTCATTCCAGAGTTTGTCCTGAAACCGATCCCACAATTGAAGAATATGCCCCTCTCAAATGGAGGACCTCTGCATCTCACGTTTATGACCAAGGTTAAGCACGAAAAAACTGGACCAAAAGTGGATCAAAACTGACATTCCTGGACTTACAAATGAACTCACTGTAGCAAGGAGATCTGCACTTCCTGTTTACTGTAGCCAATGAAAATATCCATTCTCGAACATCAACCATTATACAATAGTAGCTTTAAGTATAACAGAACACACTGTAGCCACATTGTGCCACTCTCCACCGGTGTATTCAAGTCTACTGTTGAAATAAGTCAAGATAAAAGGGAATGCAACATCTTTTTAGGCTATACCCAAAATCTATGAAAGAAACAATAACTAAACCAGGACTAAGACAGGACTAAAACGAGACTAAGACAGGACTAAACCATGACTAAACTAGGACTAAAACAGGACTAAGACGGGACTAAACCAGGACTAAAACAGGACTAAAACGGGACTAAAATAATGACCAAAACACGACTAAACCAAGACTAAAACAAGACCAAACCAGGACTAAAACAGGGTTAAAGCAGGACTTTTCTGAATCAGTGGGTACTCTACCTGGTACTCTAGACAGTACTCTACCAGCCAACCCAACAATCTCTTTAGGAAGCCAACAGCATGTTCTTTTATCCATTTGCAATGCTAAATAGTACCACACCTAAACATTACTTGACCTTGACCTTGACCTTAAAATGCCATCCAGATTTAGAGATTTGGTGGTTGCTTTAAGTTAACTCAGAGATTGTGTTGAGTAAACTTGCTTTCAAATTGGCCAACAATGCAACCAGCAACAGTGGTGAAACACTTAACTTCTATTCAAGGAGATGTGGTTTCTAACTACCTGGGAGTCCAAAGCTCAAGGGTATGTTGTCCCAGGCCCCAGGGTCTTAAGGGCCCAAAATTGAGCTCTCTTCCTATTCATTTATATTAGAGGGGGGCCCATGTGAGGTTTCTTGTTTCTTGGCCCTCAAATTACTGTCGACGGGGCCTGCTACATACCATGCAACCCCTGTATTATTAGCGATAGATGGCTTCCTCGATTATTTTCAACTTTGCAATGAAGAAGACTTGTTCTCGTGTGCATTCCTAGTTTCACATATATTGACTGGTAAATGGTCATGGTCACATTTTTACATAGCGCTTTTCCACCTTCAGGGCACTCAAAGCGCTTTACATCAAGGAACCACTCACCCACTCACACACACGTACGCAGACACTGGGGGCGAGGTGGGCTAAGTGTCTTGCCCAAGGGCACAACAACAGTGGATCTGAGCGCTCTACCAGTGATGCTTACGTCAAGAGCGAGATTCAAACCCGCCAACCTTCTGATCCGTGGACAAACACTCTACCAACTGAGCTACTCATCCCGGTACCATAAATTTGTGAATGCAGCAGCGGCCTCCTTCTGTCCCTAATGCAAGATACACACTTGAATTATAATGTGTGGCCACTTCCTACTATCTAACCAATGTCTGCACTAGTCCATGTAAGTAATGCTATATTTTGAATAGAAAATGCAAATGATGAAGACCCTATCCTCACCTTAATGATATCTTTGTACAGCACTTACTACTGATTGCCATTCAAGAGCTCTATACCTGACTGAGTAATGTGAATTTTTAAATCGTGCACTAAACTTGTTGGATTTTTTACTTTTCACAAAATGTATTTAAACACCTGCATGCGTCCATTTTCCACTACACTGCGATCAGACAAAACAATATGACCACTGGATAGCACAGATTATGTTCGCCCTTAACGTTGATGTTGGAAGCAAGAAATTAAGGGTTACATTTGAGGGCCAAGTTTGGGTTTTCTTGGACTGTACTAGTCAGGATCTATTGGAGGTGCTTTAGACCTGGTTCAATCCTGGGTTGGTCCTGGCTTAGTCCTGGTTTAGACCTGGTTTAGTCCTGGTTTACGTCTTGTGGGGTGTTCCCAGTCTGCAGTGGTCACTATCAAATAGAGATGCTTTAGACCTGGGTTAGTCCTGCTTTCTGGGTTAGACCTGCTTTAGTCCTCCTGCTTTAGCCCTGGTTTAGTTCAGCTCATGTTGGTGCTCACAGTCTTAAGCGGTCAGTATCTATCAGAGATGCTTTAGACCTGGGTTTGTCCTGGGTTAGACCTGGTTTAGTCCTCGTTACTTGCTTAGACCTGGTTTAGTCCTAAGGTAGTCCTTATTTAGAGCAGCTCATGTTGGGTGTACCTGGTTTGTAGGGGTCAGTATTTATCAGAAGTGCTTTACACATGGTTTAGTCCTGGGTAGACCTGGTTTAGTCCTGGGTTAGACTTAGTTTAGTCCTCCTTACTTGCTTAGACCTGGTTTAGTCCTAAGGTAATCCTTGTTTAGAGCTTTTTATATTGAGTGTACCTAGTTTGTAGTGGTCAGTATCTATTAGAAGTGCTTCAGGCTGGGTTTAGTCCTGGGTTAGACCTGGTTTAGACCTTACACGATGTATTTGAGGAAGGAAGATTAGCCCAAAAACTAGCTGCTAGCTCAAATTAGCTAAGATGTCATAGCTGCATATTAGCCAAGTGGTCATATTGTTTTGCCTGATCGGTGTAACTCTCTCTGTCCATACAAATAATGTTGAATACTTCCCATGTAAAACAATGAAGAGTTTGATAAGCAGAGGCACATTATATTTATCTGTTAGATGCATGTTTAAGATTAGACAGCCTCTTAAGCCAGCTCTTCATTGATGCACCCACAGTTATGACATCAAGACAAAGAGAGACTCTGCATGTTGTTCTGCACCCTAAGGAGACACGAGTAGGTGGGGTAGTTGTACTAGCTCAGGGATAATTAACGTTACATTGTCTGATAGAAGCTGTGGATCTCACTATTTTCTATGAACATATCTTTGTAACAGTGGGTATTTTAGGGCTGTCCAGATGGCAGCATTTACACAAGTTATTCAGTTTCCTGTACTTTTGTGACTTTCAAATACGCAGGTCATACATTTAAGTAAGTTGATTTGTTAATTTTGTATGTTTGGCTATAAACGTTTCTCAAATGACTTACCCTGTATGTATTAGTAGTTTATAGGTGCTCTTCAGCACTCATTGGCTTTGTTTACATGCACACAACTAGACCACTGGGTTTGCTTAAACAGCATGCAAACACAAACTCTGATGTGAGTTATCAAAGGGACCAGAATTACAAAGAAATCAGATGATTTTTGGGTTTACATTTTAATAGTTTTAGTAAAAGTGAATTCAATTTCACATATTAGTCTTGTTTGGCCATGTTTTTCTGTAAATAATTGTAAGATTAACTTATACTCATATAATAGCATGTCCAAATTACTGTTAAAATGGTATTGCTTTCCTATTTTTTCCTAAATATTACCAAAATGTATTTAAATAAATTCAAGTTGTATATTATTCTTATTATATCAGGCTTTTTTATGTTTAAATAATTGTATATAATATATACACAAATAATTACATATGTTTATTTTCAAGAGTCAGGATAGAGGCAAGAGAAATAATAATACTGCATTAGTCTTATACAGTGCTTTTCCAGATGCTCAGAGTCACTTTACAATGTCATGCATTATTCATTCACTCCACACTCAGCGGTGGTAAGCTCTTGTTTTAGCCACAGCTGCCCTGGGGCAGACTGAGGGAAGCAAGGCTGCCAATGTGTGCCACTGCCTCTTCCAACTTCCACCAGTCACGCACACACCAGACTTATACTGGGTAATGTGGGTGAAGTGTCTTGCCCAAGGACACAATGACAGCTTTAGCCACTGGTGCCCCACTGTGGCAGCTGGAATTCCCAGAGGTCTCCCATCCGAGTACTGACCAGGTCCGGCCCTGCTTAACTTCAGAGATCTAATGAGATCAGGCTTTGACAAGGAAATGTCAGTTTCCTGTATTTGGTATAATGAATGAATTTGCATGTTGTCACTTTATTAATCAAAATTTAATCATATTTTTTTAACTAATAGAAAATGGATTTTAAAGCAACACAAAAAACTGTGACATGGCACTAGCATGTTTAGAGTTCATTTGGAGTAACTTAAACATTGTGTTATCTGGACAGCCCTATACAAACCCAGTGTTTTCTCAGTTTCAGTATTTCTTGTGGGTTTGTTGTACATTTCTGTGTAAAATACTACACTGTTTCTCTAAGTGTGTCTTTTATTACTGCAGTTTTGGTGTTTTTGATGCATCTTGTTGAATGGTTTTAGCTAATGTTCCTAACCTTACTTTATCTGCTCTTGGACTTCCATGTTAACTTTACTTTTGTCGTACTGAACATTGCCAAATCCTGAGCTTGTTATTACAGTAACATATACAGTCAATGAATGCAATGATTTACATATCAGACCTGCAACCCAAACCTCCACCAGGCCATGTGTTTTTTTCTTTTATTGTAAATTTCTTCTCTAATTATGAACATGAAAAGCTCGATTTCAGTTTAGCTACTCCACTACATTTTTGAACTGGACTGAAAAGTAAAAGTATTTTTTGTTATTGTTTGAAACCTGCTGAAAAGGCTGAGGGTTTAGTTTTAACACATACATAATTTGAGTGAACAAAAATATAGCAACTAATAAACAAATAAAAACAGCTAGGAAAAAAAAGATCAATTTAATTGTTTCTGTTGAACAAAATTCTGCACCAATCTTTATCAAAATCACTGCATTTGAAGCCTTATTAGATCTCAAAATCGGCACAAAATACTTTTACTTTTATTCTTTAGGTGCATTTTTAAATGGGTTCTTTATACTTTTACTTGAGTTGTTTTTTTTTTCATTTGATACTTTTACTTTTACTTGAGTATTTTTTTGCTCCAATATCTGTACTTTTACTTAAGTAACAACAGTGCATAGGACTCAGGCTCTCATCCCTGTGTTTCTATTGTTTATTCAAACTGTAAATACATGTTGATTTAGTTTGGAGATTGGGTTGCAGTGTTACCATGGTATCTACAGCCATACTCTCTGTATCACCTCATACAGTGCTGCCCATAAAGTCAAATAACATTATGCCTGTTTCCTGATACACTCAAAACAATGAAATGTTGACATAAAATAAATGTATTATGTCTTTGTTTTCCATCTAAATATTTTATCTCAACATTTTAAGTAGACTAGCAATACAAAAAATAGACAACAGAGAGTCTAATTCCACTTAAAGGTCCTATATTACGCAAAATTGACTCTTGTGAGTTTTAAGCCATGTTATAATGTTGTTATCTCCTCAAAAAAATACCTGGAGTTGTGTTTTGTTTCATTCACACATGTTTAACCCTTTATTATTAGTCTGTCTACATCTCCAAAGCTCAAAACGCTCTGTTCCACCTGATGTCATGAAGCGGTAGTTTTCAAGTTAACAGCTACCTTTTACTTTTTGTTCAATAGAGATCGGCAATTCCAAACCTGAGATTATCCAAATGATTCTAGTGAAGGTGTATGGAGTTAAAAACACAGTGGAACACTTCCTGTATTACCACATGACCCAGTCTAAATCTGCAGGGTTTGTGTGTTAAACATGTGTGAATGAAACAAAACACAACTGCAGGTCTGTTTGGGATGAGGAAACAGTATTGTAACATAGATTTCAAAAATTGCATAATATGGGCCCTTTAAGATATAATTGATTATAGGGTGCGTTCACACTTGCAAACACACCACATCAGCACTGGGACTAAACTGGGACTAAATTCGTACCTAATCCTGGACTAGACCAGAACTAAAGCACTACTAGAGACGGACCAAACCAGGTCTACATCGGGACTAAACTGGGCTCAAACAAGGACCCAACAAAGACGAGTGTGAACGCATCCTAAATGTGCTTTATGTATTTAACCTTATGGGCAACTGAAACTACACATGTACAGTATTCAATGGTAGCAACACAGTATTCACTATGTAGCTTATATAAGGTGGTGTTCAGGGATCTGATTGGCTGAAATAATACGGGTAGGCGGAGCACGGTGTCTGTTGTCACATAAAGAGCACCTCTCACAAGAGTATTGTATTTTTCTAACGCTCACCTTGTTTTTGAACGCAGCACCTGTACTTGTAATAAACCACTTAAACAGTATTGCACATATACACAATAATAACTCCTCATTGGATATGTTTCTGAAGCCAATCATTTCAGTGATGTTCTTGTGTGAGTCACCTTCAGTAGCAGTTATCACACTGTATATGATCTTTGTTTTATGTAAAAGATGAATGGAAAATAAACTATTTCAATACCTTGTTTTTGTTGTTTTGTATTTGATTTGGTAACACTTTAAACACCTACAACTACTTAATAAATACCCTAACCCTAATTAAATTAAAGGGCCCATATTACACTATTTTCTGATCTCTGTTCTAATGTTGTTTCCTCATCACAAACAGACCTGGAGTTGTGTTGTTTTTTTTTTTTTTCATTCACACATGTTTAACACAGAAACTCTGCAGATTTAGTCTGAGTTCTCTCAAACTGAAAACACTCTGTTCCACCTTCACTAGAATCATTTGAATAATTTCAGATCTGGAATTGCCAATCTCTACTGAACAAAAGGTAAAAGGAGCTGTTAACTTGAAAACTACCGCTTCATGACATCACAAGGTGGAACAGAGCATTTTGAGCTTTGGAGATGCAGACAGACTAATAATAAAGTGTTACTCAAACATGTGTGAATGAAACAAACACAACTCCAGGTCTGTTTTTGAGGAGGTAACAGTATTATAACATGGTTTAAAGCTCACAAGAGTCAACTTCACATACTGTACACTATTACTTCTACTTCAGTCAGTGCCTCAAGGATTGATTCCCCCTTGGCCCAAGTTCTGTCGTTGTGTCCTTAGGCAAGATGCTTCGCTCTGCTTGCCTGTGTCTGAAGTCTGTCCCAACTTATGTGGAGTGAATTAATAACAACTACAATGTACAAAAAGGTTCTGTATGTAAGTGTTTTGACCACATAAGGCATTATCATAAATTATTTTACTTCTATGGGGTATTAACTGGTGACACATAACATTTAGATCACCATGTTACCTTTTATTTTTTTGAAAATGGTATATTCCCTGAAAGCAACATATGAACATGTTTTATAAGTTTCACTTTCATTTTTGGCGCTCTCGCCCCTTTTTGACTCTCTCCTCCATTTGCTCCCCGCGCTAAGTCACCCCCCCTTCAGAGCGCTATCACAACACAATCGACGTGCATCCCGCTAATGAAACTACTGCACATCACATCAGGTTTGTCAAGTTGTTGGGTATGGTTTTGTATCATGTTTGTGTATATTTATGGAGAATTGTCGGGTGGGAGCATGGGTGACGTAGGCTTGTGGGTGGAGAATTGTGCAAAATCTTACAGCTAACTGTAAGGAGGGTTTGAATAGGGCCTGGGAGAGATCGCTAAAATACTCAAACATGCATGGATGACATCTAAAACCTCTTCAGGCATGTTTTGGATGACCATTATAACACGGTACAAAGCTAAAAGAAATCGATTTAACATAATATCCCCTCTTTAAACTTGAACCAGGGTCAAACCAGGGTACAGACTTGGAGTACCTGTTCCCTTCAGTTCTGTGGTAGATTTGGTGTTGACAGTTTGGACAGTTGGATTGTGAGGCTCAACTCCAGGAGAGAGTGAAAAATGTTTCCTCAGCGCAGACATCCATCATCACAACTGCAACAACAAGAAGTGGTTTTATAGAGGTCCACCATAGCCTCAAAATCTCAAATATAACTGTACGCAATACTATGAGGAAAGGACACTAAAAGACCAATTCATATGATATTCTATGAAGTACAAGACATGAAGTACAAAAAGTTAGTTGAAATATCATATATGCAGTTTATGTTGTCATTTGAAAAAAAAAAATGCAAAATTCGTCTTACCCCAGTTCAGATATGTTGTAGAAGCAGCTCTTGAGGTCAAAATAAGTCCGCTGTGTAGCTGTCTGCATGTAATAATAAGGCATTCTTGGTTTTTTTTTATGATCCAATAATCAGGAAGTGCACTGTTAGCATTACAGTGATCGCAATAAACTCATTAAGTGAGGAATAACTTTGGACCACAGCAAACAATGTGCATAGTTTTGTTGTTCACCTTTTAAAAGCAGCTCAAATCAGGTAGATGCCTTTAAAGAGCACCTCTCATAAGAGTATTGTGTTTTTCTAATGATCACTCCATCTTTGAACGCACCGTCAGTACATGTAATACATACCAGTTATACACCACATCTCCATGGACAATAGAAGTATTCAGACCAGCCAAGTAAAAAGTTACACAGTGCACCTTTAGAAACCCCTCCTTTAATATGTTTATGAAGCCAATAATTTCAGTGGTTATGTCATTTATCCAGTTTATGATACAGTTTGTAATATCTTTTATAGACAGTGAGAGATTTTGTATTTAATTCTAACTTTGTAAAAGTTTGACCACTTCAGCCTAAGGACATTGTGGGAAAATTGCTCTCTTCTCTATTTCAAATTTGTTCATTTTCACAGAATCAATAGCACAGAATTTTCCAGACTCTTTGTGGAGTTTGTAAGTTCTCATTAGGGTTCCTCGAGTTACTCAGGTCTAATCCTCCAGCGAGGTACTCCTGCTCTTTAACTTTAGTTGGGATTGGATTGGCCCTGGCTCAAGGACCAGTTTACCATAAAGGGCCCATATTACCCTCTTTTTCTGATCTATGTTATAATGTTGTTTTCTCATCACAGACAGACCTGGAGTTGTGTTTTGTTTCATTCACACATGTTTAACACAGAAACTCTGCATATTTAGGCTGAGTTCTTCTCTGAAACAGAAAACACTCCGTTCCACCTTGTGATGTCATGTGAGAGGAAGTGTTCCACTGTTTTTTTAACTCCTTCACTAGAATCATTTGGATGATTTCAGCCCTGGAACTGCCAGTCTCTACTGAGCAAAATGTGAAAGGAGCTGTTAACTTGAAAACTACCACTTCATGACATCACAAGGAGGAACAGAGCATTTTGAGCCTTGAAGATGTAGACAGGCTAATAATAAAGGGTTACTAAAACATGTATGGTTAAAACAAAACACAGCTCCAGGTATGTTTTTGATGAGGTAACAGCATTATAACGTGGCCTAAAGCTCACAAGAGTCCATTCTGTGTAATGCAGGACCTTTAAGAGAAAATATAAACTTGTATTGGTGTTTAAATATGTTTACATTTTTAGCTTAGTATTATCTACAGCCTGAGCATCAATGAGACAAACTAATTCAGCTGCACATTCAAATAAACTTTATTGAAAATGCCCCGTCACACTCACTGCTCATGACTAATGCCTAATAACACCACTCAGAGATGGGAATTAACAAAAATGTATAGATTTATTTAATGGAACTGGTCACATGGAAAAAGCTTAACTCACGTTTTAATCAAATGAATGTGCTTGCATATACAGACAGAGAAGTAACTTTCCTGATGGAGGGTCCGCTGCCGGCTTGTTTCTATGGAGATCTATGATTGCTTTGCCTTCAGTGTTCCACAGTACGGCATTAAATATATCAAGCATTTATTCACTTACCGGTGTTTTTATTGCATTCTTAACAGACCCACATCTCCACCTGGCCTGTAACGTGGCCTGTTACCATCACTGCTTGTTCCATGGAGATACATATGTTGTGAAGGTCTATGAGGAAAAGAAGTATTATTGACATGTTTTCACATCCTAGCAAGTCGATACAAGGAGCTAACTGAAGCTTGACAGCCACTAGCTTAAAACAACTGGTTAGGAAGTGAGAGATATTAATGGAACTTAGTATTTTTGGATGGGGTGCAGGGCCACTTCTCAGATCTGACTTGTAACTTGGCCTGTTGGTGTCATGCTTGCCTCCATGGAGATTTTTTAGTTTAATGATATACTGTTGAACATTCTAGACCAGTGGCTCTCAAACTTTTAACACCAAGTACCACCAAAGAAAAGATTCGGCTTTTTGAGTATCTCCAGATCTAAGTAGTATGTATATATAGTATATAACAGGACTATGCCAGGTCTAATCTAGGGCTAACCCAGGTCTAAATGTGGACTACATGATTTTCACTGTAGTTCTAAACAAGAAATTATACAAAGAGGACAAAAAAACGGATAAAATTAACTCTAAATTAGGCAAACCCACAAACTGAAGTCCAAATACCACCTGAAGGAGCTTGTATACCACATTTTGAGAAACACTGCTCTATACAAAGCAATGGAGACAAGAATGTGATGAGCCCTCCACCAGAAAAGTTACATAGTGCTCCTTTAAGGTTTGTACTCTGAAAATTGTGATTTCAAATTGTTCTTTTTCCAGTTTTCTTGCGCTATATAGAAATAATATTATCCGGTGAAGCAGCTATGAAGTGGCTAATCCATCTTGTGAGAGTGGAAGTCTGTGGCGTCCTCTCCAAAACTCTCTCTGACACAGTTATTAGTCTGTGGAAAGGCTCTGTACCTCGTTGCACAATGGTCTTATCAACCAAACTTTGAGCCAAACGTTGAACTTTAGAGCACTTTGTTTTTCTGTTCACACATAACCTCTGATGCATTCTGCTGCTAACGGAACATCTCCTTCTCTATCTTGATTACATTGGTATTGGATGGCTGTGGCGTGCTTCTGAAAAGAAATTAATTAGCGAGCAATGAGGAACTCATGAATCTTATGGGATCAAGTTAAGGTAATTGTGTCAAGATTTCCAGCCTGCATGAGAGCTGCAGTGGAGTAGTCTTCATTGTAGGAGCGACAGTGTCTCAGTTGGTAGTGGAGTGTTTCTCCACTGACCCACAGGTTGGCGGTGCAATTCCAGTTCCCACAAATGAATACTGCCGTTGTGTCCTTGGGCAAGACACTTAACCCCCCTCACCCTCAGGGTCTGTGTACAGTGGTGTATGGTGAGTGGTTCCTTAATGTAAAGCGCTTTGAGCGCCTAGAAGGTGGAAAAGCACTATATTAAAACATTACAGTTTTCAGAATAATAAGGGAGAGATGGGGCAGAGAATTGAGGGAGACATTCAGAGCCACAAATTCCTGATTCCTTGTCTCCCACCACTAACACCTCAAACACACTGCCAACAACAGTTTAAAGTTAAGCCTTTATTGTCCCGGCAGCTAAATTTGTCCTCCACATTTGACCCATCCTTCAATGTCGCTGGGGCACCCCATCAGGAGCAGTCGGGGTTCCATCTCCAGATCTTGTGCTAGACTTGGTCAGTACTACCTTAGCTAGAGGATTTTACCTACTGTGCATGTCTTGGGTTGATGGAGAAAACTGGAGGAAACACACGCAGACACAGAAAGGAGAAACATGCAAACTCCACACAGAAAAGCCCGGGCGGCCCAGGAGTTGAACCCAAAACCTTTTTGCTGTGAGGCGAGAATGACACCTAGTACGGCCCACAGAACAGGTCTATAAAAGTTGTCTGAACATATTGCCTTCAGCAGCACCTGAAATACTTAGGTCAAATGCAAGCCTTTTTGATAGTAAAAGCTAAAGTCCAAATGACTTTTAATCCAGGTCATTATAGTATCTGATTCTTAATCCAAGGATGATAAAGTGTTGGGCATGTGTGCTGTCACCATAGACTGTATAAGCTCCAGTCAAATGAAGCTCATCGAGGTTAGCAGTTATAGGGGCGAAATTTGGAACGAAATTCCATATTTGGAATTCCGACCACGAGTGGCAACCAAAGAATCAATCTGGAGCGAGGCTGCTAAAGGTAACGCTTAGCAACACTATCAGTTAAACCTGTTGCTAATACTAGCAGCAGCAACCTCGGGGAAAGATGGTCACACTAGCGAAATAAAAACACCAGGATGATGTAGAGCAGGTTAATACAAACATTTTAAGACTAAAATGACGAGTTTGACAACAGCAGTTACGGAGAGAGGGGCGACAGTTTTTCAATAGAAAGTGAATTGGAACTAGAGTCAATGGAGTCGGAAGCGTGCCCATGCTCATTTCCTGTTTGGAATGTGGGGGCTAGCGGGTTAGCTATGTCCAGTTATATATACAGTCTATGGCTACGAACTAACCCATACCCACCTGCAGCGCCCCAAACTCATTCCCACTGTACTCACTTGGAAACACTGAGCAGGAGCAGGAGGATTTCAGTGATCTCAGCTTCAGACAAACTATATGAGAGTAGACTGAGCTGCTGACCTGAGAGAAGGACATTGTTTACTGCTGCTGTCGCGTTCAGTCGAGTGAACAAGAGGTTTTTAATTAAACGCTAAAAAAAAAACTGCTCTAAGCCGCTTCATGTGAGCTGGTATCATTGTAATTAAGACATGCCAATACACTGTTCCATTTGTATTAGGACAATGTTTTTCTTTCCTATTAGAGAGTTAAAGGTGCAGTATGGAACTTTTCTGGTGAAGACTCACCACCTGCTTAGAGATGTTATTTCTTTGCCTGAAATGGTCCACAGTATGGCATTAAACTTAAACTCGTGGAGATAGTAAGATAAGGCTATCAAGACAAATATAAGGCAAGTGTCAGAATTGAATTTTGTTTGGATCCCAGCTGGACAACTGAGCTATTATCCAGCTACCAAGCCATGTTACAGGGCAGATCTGTGGAGAGGCGATCATACTGGCTCTCACAGTAAGAATGTATGGTTATCAAAGTATTTTTGAGCAATAAAAATAAACAAACATTTTAGTTTGATAAAATATTTAGAAAACAGGTATATAGACAGAAGTTCAGAAATTGGTTCAGGCAAATTAATTCACTGTAGGAGGTAGTATAATTAAAGAGTCTGTGTACACTTGTGTATGAATGTGTGTGTGAATGGGTGAGTGGTTCCTTGATGTAAAGCACTTTAAAGGTGGAAAAGAGCTATATAAGAATGTGATCATTTACCATTTACCATTGCATTTCACTGACTGTATATGTGACCAGTGAACTTCAGGACGTCTTTGCCTATCTCTACTGAACTAAAGGTAAAAGGTAGCTATTAACTTGAAAACTACTACTTCATGACTACCACTTGAAAACTACCACTTCATCATGACATCACAAGGCAGAACAAAGCATTTTGAGCTTTGGAGATGTGGACAGACTAATAATGTAGGATTACTCAAAAATGTCAATGAAACAAAACACAGCTCCGGTACAACTCCGGTACAGCTCCGGTATGTTTTGGAGGAGTTAAAACTATCAAATAACACATTTAACTGTACATAAAGCAACAACTTTCCTTTCAAAGTTTTTGTCAGTAAATAAAAATACAAGCACAAAGAATTCTCTTTCAAGGATCTATAAAAAAGCTGTAGATAAGTGGGTCAGAGCATCACCAAAACCATTGGTGTTGCAGTAGTAGAGGTCAGTGTTAAAGTATTAGTCCCATATAAGGATAGGCAGTCTACACACATATCACAGGTTTTGTTGTTTTTGCTCATTAGCCCAATTCTCTCACATCCCAATCTCTTTGACCACGTGACACAGAGCTGCGGGTACGTGTTTGTGCTCTCGTGCGTTCGGGCTTTATTTAAAAGCTGAGGTGTCGAGACGCGAGGAGGTGGCAGGCAGGCTCACCATGGCACGCGGCCCCACGCTCCTCCGTCTCCGTGCGCGCGCCCCGGACTCTCTGCCGCGCGGCGCATGTTGGAGCTGAAGGCGCACGCGGCACGACCATGCGGCTGCTCGCGCTCTCCGCTCTGCTCCTGCTCTGCTCCAGGACAGGTATAGTACGGAACATTTTTACGCACGAGGGCAGGATATATCAAAGGGCGCATGCTTGATAGAAGTGAATGAGACGTAGCGTAATGACTTTGGCGGTATTACGCAGTGGTTTACATGGAATTGAGAGGCTGTGCACACGTGTTTCAATCGAAAAATGTATTTGCTCGTCAAGGACAGTGTTTCCCAACTAGCGGTCCGTAGGATGCTTTCAAAGGAAGGTGAAACTGAATAATATTTGTAGATAAAATGTTCTTTGGAGTACATTTTTACATTTTACATTAAAAAACATGACAATATAATACTTGCCTATATCCTATAGAATGATTTGTCTAATATCTGAATTAGGGGGTAGGCTACTCGAAGTGTTTATGGTATTTTGACGGAATCCTTTGCCTGGAATCCTTCTCTGGAAAGTTTAAAAACCTCCAGAAACCTAAAAATCTCTGCGCACAGTGTGAATATGATCAGGTTAAGTCTGTGCGTTTTACGCGAGGCAACAGGCAGGCGCTCAATCTGCCGTGCGAACGTTTACAACTCCATAGATTCATTTGTGAGTTGAATGCAGTGAGGAACTTGCATTGGCTGTAGACCGTCTTATATCTTATGCTATTAGCCTAATATTTTTGGATAGTGATTGAATTATGATCAGACCGGAAAACAGGTACATGCACTTACCTGAAAGATCTGTAAATTACATAAATGCATACATTAGAAAACTATGTTACAAATCTTAATAACCTTCAATCAAATTAGGATTCGATTCATGCGTTTTGTGAGGTCGTACCATAGACTGCATAGAAGGGTAATAGGCCTACGTAAAAATAGTTTTGAGTATTACGCATTTCCACAATGTTAAAATGACCATGTCAGGTGTAGAGTTTATAAATAAAATAAATGGTTGTACATACTGCATGTTCTATCGCTGGCATTGTAATGTGCTGCTGTTACAAATACACCTGCCGTTACATTTTCTGTTGCATTGATAGCAGCCGATAAGATAGTCAGGGTAATTACTATATTGACTCATCATTCAATACATGACAGATGGAACTATGGGTATTTTATGTTAATACATTCTTTTCTGAGACCAAGGCTTAGTTTGTTTTCGTACCTGACAGTTGCTCACTAGCGCTCTTCCTCAGAGTGGCCGCGTGATGTTGCTGTGACGTGTCTGGTCAGCTAAGTTAAACAGGTTTTGGCGCTGTCTTCCTACAGAGGAGGCAGGGCGACAGCGCCATCTGCAGTCTGACTACTTTGGTACAGTAGCCCAGGTGTGTGAGAATAAAAAGGCCCCCTCGTCCCAGTTTAAAGTCCTGTGGGCACGTTTCTGTATTTCGTTTGCGTCCTCAATCCAATAATACAGGAAGTGCTCCACTGTGTTTTTAAACTCCATACACCTTCACTAGAATCATTTGGGTAATTTCAGTCCTGGAATTGCTGATCTCTACTGACTAAAGGTATGGGTAATTTCAGTCCTGGAATTGCTGATCTCTACTGAACTAAAGGTAAAAGATAGCTGTTGACTGAAAACTATCATTTCATGACATCACAAGGTGGCATTTTGAGCTTTTGAGATGTAGACAGACTAATAATGCAGGATTACTCAAACATGTGTAAATGAAACAGCTCCTTTGAGGAGGTAACAGCATTATCATCTCTATGAGAGTAAAAAAAACCCCTTGTCCCGGTTTAGAGTCCAGTGGGCACCTTTCCATGTTTCGATTGCGTTCTTAATCCAGCGGCAATGTTTGTTGTCTTCTGTCCCTATGATGTTTGCTCCGTCCCAGTCCATAATTTGGTTCTCTCTTTTACAATGGTCAGAAGTAGCACAAGGGAGCCTTTTTATTCTCACATACTTGGGATACTGTCCTGAAGAATTCAGGCTGCAGATGGCCTGCCTCCACTGGTAGGAAAACAGCACCAAAACCTGATGAGTCCAGCTGAATGGACACATCACAGCAACATCATGTGACCACTCTGAGAAAGAGAGCTAGTGAGCAGTCCAAACTGTCAGGTATGAAAAGAAACTAAACCTTCATTTGGGTAATTTCAGTCCTGGAATTGCTGATCTCTACTGAACTAAAGGTAAAAGATAGCTGTTGACTGAAAACTATCATTTCATGACATCACAAGGTGGCATTTTGAGCTTTTGAGATGTAGACAGACTAATAATGCAGGATTACTCAAACATGTGTAAATGAAACAGCTCCTTTGAGGAGGTAACAGCATTATCATCTCTATGAGAGTAAAAAAAACCCCTTGTCCCGGTTTAGAGTCCAGTGGGCACCTTTCCATGTTTCGATTGCGTTCTTAATCCAGCGGCAATGTTTGTTGTCTTCTGTCCCTATGATGTTTGCTCCGTCCCAGTCCATAATTTGGTTCTCTCTTTTACAATGGTCAGAAGTAGCACAAGGGAGCCTTTTTATTCTCACATACTTGGGATACTGTCCTGAAGAATTCAGGCTGCAGATGGCCTGCCTCCACTGGTAGGAAAACAGCACCAAAACCTGATGAGTCCAGCTGAATGGACACATCACAGCAACATCATGTGACCACTCTGAGAAAGAGAGCTAGTGAGCAGTCCAAACTGTCAGGTATGAAAAGAAACTAAACCTTGGTCTGAGAAAAGAATCTATTAAAATAGATTATTGGAAAACCAGATGAACCTGATTGGACTTTTACCATGGGTAGTTTTTCTTTGTACTAGTGGGAAGATTTGAGCTGTAGAGGGTTGAATAAATAACTTCTATGTCTCATTAAGAGTTTCATTTATTTATTGCAGCTCATGTTTTAATAATACTGCACATGTAGAATAGAATTTTGGGGGAATCCTGCTTTAGGGCAGCGGTGGAAGAAGTAATCAATTTTGTTACTTAAGTAAAAGTACAGATACCGGACAAAAAAAGTATCACACGAAAAAATCTATTGAAGTAAAAGTATTAAAGTATCCTTTTAAAATGTACTTAAAGAGTAAAACGTAAAAGTATTTCTTCTTCAAGGCTTCAAAAGTATTGATTTTGATGAAAATGTGTGCTGAATTTTGTTCAGCAGAAACAATTGAATCAATAGTTTTTTCTAGCTGTTTTTCTTTGTGTATTTTTGTTTGCTCAAATTATGAACGTGTTAAAAATAAACCCCTCAGACATTTCAGCAGGTCTCAAACAATTAAAAAAAACTGACTTTTCAGTCCAGTTCAAAATGTCATGGAATGTAGTGAAGTAAAAGTTAATCAACCTAACAATGTACTTAAGTAAAGTACAGATACTTAAAATGTATATTTCAGTACAGTACTTTACTACTTTTACTTTGTTATTTTTCCACTATTGCTTAAGGGTTATTGTGTCATATAATGGCATTCACTATTATCGTTTATTGTCTATATTTTCTTCAGCAAAATGTCACACATAATGTGTAATGTGTTCATAATGTGTTATTGTGACAGACCTAATTTATTGTTACACTCCCTGATTTCTGTGTTGTGTTTGTGTTTCCAGGGCAGTCGCTGCAGATCCAGTGTTATCAGTGTGAAATGACCCAGGACTGTGCTGCTCCAGAGTTCATCGTAAACTGCACCGTGAATGTACAGGACATGTGCCAGAAAGAAGTACTGGTTATGGACGATGGTGAGTTTATTTATTTATTCTTTGTTTATTTGATCAATTTGAGGAGCATCAGCAATCTTTCTTCTTATGATTACAAAATACATCATTTGTCCTCTGTGTTTGACCCATCCTAAAATGCCGCTGGGGCTGTCTGTCAGGAGCATAGACTGTATATATAAATGGACATAGCTAACCTGCTAGTCGCTGCGTTCCAAATAGAAAGTGAGCATGGGCGTGTTTCCAGCTCCATCGGCTCCAATTCACTTTTTATTGAAAAACTGTCACCCCTCTCTCCATAACTCCATAAGTGAGCCTCGTCATTTTGGTGTTAAAATGTTCATATTAACCTGCTCTACATGATTCTGGTGTTTTTATTTTGCTATTGTTTCCGTAAATCAAGATATGAACATTAATAATAGACAAATCAAGCTCCTTCTTTCCCGAGGTCGCTCCTGCTAGCGTTAGCACTAGTAACAGCCTGGCTTCAGATTGGCTCTTAGACGCTTTGGAACTTGACTCCAAATGCGCTTCTATAACTGCTCTAGCCTCGATGAGCTTCATTTGGCTGGAGCCGAACGCTATGGGTGACGTCACACTCCTTTAGTCTACTTCTTTATACAGTCTATGGTCAGGAGCAGTGGAACCATCTCCAGATGTTTAGATATAGGTTTGAATTTAATTTTGACTTCTGCATACAAGCGAAACTGATGTAGGCTAGATTAATTTGACTTGCTTTCAAATTTGACTGTGCTCATTCTCTATAGTACTTTCATATGGTATTTGGTATAAAAAATATCTAAAAGTGAAATTCATAAGTTATTTGGGTCATTTAGTTAGTGCAAATTTACCATACATACTGACATTTCTATTGGTGGTAGAGACGTATTAGAGCAGCGACAGCAACAGTTGGTAGAGTTTTCGTCCTCTGGTTCAAAGGCTGGTGGTTCGATTCCAACTCTCAAAATAAACATCATTGGATGAGCAGATCCACTGACCCACAGGTTGGCGGTGTGATTCCAGCTCTCACAGATGAGTATTGTTGTTGTGTCCTTGAGCATGACACTTGAGCCACCTCGCCCCCAGTGTCTGCGTACACTAGTGTATGAATGTGTGTGTGAGTGGTTCCTTGATGTAAAGCGCTTTGAGAGTCTTGAAGATGGAAAAGCGCTATATAAAAATGTAACCAATGTGACCATTAGAGAGAGACTGGATGGACAAAAGTAGTAGTATGGATCATACCTGGACGACTGAGGGATTACACAGACCGATATGGATAAAAGTATTTGTAGTTTTTCCTTGTGGAGATATGTCCGTAAAGCAGACCTATTGTGCCTGTGTCTGATATATATTTATAAGCTATGACACCTGCAGATCATTATGTTTAATTTTGGACATTTTAAATCAAAATATTCATCTAAAACGATTTAATAAAAGAAACAAGACTTCCGTGTTAGAAAACTGTGGTGCCCAGTGGAGGCCAATGTCACCATAAACATCACAACCAAGCGCCGCATGTTGTCGGCCCCTCCTATGGATAGCTGTGCATCACACTAGCAAATAGCGTTTGTTTTTTTCATTTGTACCAAAATGATTACGTGACACTGCTGAATCCTACGCGTATTGATTAAGAAAATAAAATTGGAGAATGAAGGTAGTACAGAGCAGTGGGCGTGTGCCTTTGTAGCTGAAAACGGGAGTCGATTGTTAAAATGGTTTTCCCGGCTAATTCTGCCATATTTATAGAAATGTTCATTAATATGCACTGTTCCTGAAATAAATTAATAAATACATAACCGTGTATTTAACTGTACATAAAGCAACTACTTTTCTCTCAAAGTTATGAGTAAATAAAAATACAAGCATAACTTTCAAGGATCTATAAAAAAGCTGTAGATAAGTGGGTCAGAGCATCACCAAAACCATTGGTGTTGCAGTAGAAGAGGTCAGTGTTAAATTATTGGTCCCATATAAGGATAGGCAGTCTACACACATATCACTGGTTTACATAGGGATCATGGGATCGCCTAGTAATCATAGTTAAGAACACTAAACAGAGCCAAATGTGTTTAGCCATTTTTTAATAATTAGCCAAATGCTCTCACATCCCAATCTGTCAAACGCACTCTTTGACCACATGACTCAGAGCTGGGAGTACGTGTGTGTGCTCTCGTGTGGTTGGCCCCACGCTCCTCCATCTGCATGCGCGCGCCCCGGACTCTCTGCAAAATGGCGTATTGAAAATAAGCTATTAAAGATTGCTCAAACATGCACGAATCACTCCAGATACAACTTCGGGGGTTAGTAAATAGTGAGAGTAAGCAACTATAACATGGTTAAAAATGGTCGATTTTGCAAAATAGGTCTGATTTAAGTTTGCACTGAACCCAATCTACTCCACACCTTCACCAGAATCTTGGTGAGGAGTACAAAACTAAAATTGGTAATTAATGGAAGAGATTTGAATACCTGCTGAGCCAGTCCACCAATGCATTAAGCACCTGTTTAGTCTGAAGAGAGATTACATTTGTTTACCCTCACATTCATAATCCAGTGAGGAGATTATATAGTCCAGGGATTTTGGATTAGACTCTTGTTTGATGATGCTATTACAACATTGAGTAGAGTGGAGTGTGTTTTGTAGATTGTGCAGAAATCCACTTATGGAACCCAGGTATGATTAGCTTGTTTCTTTATAATTTTTGGTTTGATTTTTAGCAGTAATCATGCTTGGGAGTCTGATCATGCTTGGGTATTTGGGACTAAACTGGGACTAAACCTAGAACCTAACCAAGACCAGGACTTGTTCCAGACCAAACCAATCTGGACTATAAGAGTGAATGCAGTTTTTATGTATGGTTGGGGCAGAAGTCATTCTTAGCTGTTCAGTATAAGTTGGGTAATTTCTGGACATTCTCCCGTAAAGTGTATTCAAACTGTGATTTTGTAATGTGCTGGTGGTTTTGATGTATTCGGGCATAAAAACTTTGTATTCAAAATCTGAACCAATAATTTAACTCAAAAGATAATGTCATGGGATTAAATATGTTAAAACACAATCAAACTCAGATACAGTCATTTCAAAATTGTTGACATTTATATTCTATGTAACGCTAATTTGTTTTGGTCTATCTGAAATGATGTTATAATCAACTGTCTGAAATGCAGACACAACTAACTGTGAGGCATCCCACAAGATCTGCACTGAACCACATTCTCTTTTCCACTGGCACAGTTCACTTGGGGCCCTTGGAGCAGGTTCGTTTGGTGCGGCTCCCTCCGGCCAACTGGTGCTTTCATTTTCCGGGCACAGCTCTGGGTCCAGGGACAGGGCTCTGCTCTGTGACACACTGAGGTCACCCAAACATAGTTAATTTTAACTTAATAAATAAAATCTAAATCATACCTGAATTATACTTTTAATTCTATGGCCGATCTCAGCAATTCACAAAAAGATGTTTAGTAATTCCAAGTTTGTGCTGCTGTGAGCCGTGGCTAACGTAGACACTAAACTACTTCTGCCTCTGTGCTGGTTTTTTAACCTCTCTTCATGTAAGCCATTGGGTTTGGCTCATGTTAGATGCATTATGCAGTGGAATTATAATATTTTTGATCTTTATACGTGAGTGCCGTGCATCCATAAACAGGAAACAGCTGCTGCATTCATACTTTGTTTTGAGACGCATATTGGCTCAACATATAAAGTTGCCATAACTGGAAATACAGCATCAAGTCAGCGTCAGAGAGATTATTATTTATTTATTATTATTTTATGTTTCTATCTATTTTTTGTCCAGTCATCTCGTTTCTTGTGTAGCCACGCCTTAGCTAAAGTGATCTGTGCCGTGCTGGCCCCCTCTGGGAGCTGGTACCCTCCAGGGTCCAGAGCTTCGGACCCTCAGATGGGCCAGCACAGTTCACTTTAGACAGTGGAGACACTTGCAGCCCCCACAGGTCTGCTCCAAAGCGAATCAGAGGAAAAGAGGCCTTAACCAGGTTTAATCCAGGTCTAGCCCAGGTCTAAACCAGAACTAAACCAGGTCTAGCCCAGGACTAAACCAGGCCTAAACCAGGTGCCACAATTATGAGATAATCTGTCATGAACTTCATTTATGAATCTATAATTTAACAGTGTTAATCCCTCAAAGAATCTATGAAAAATCCCCCACTAGACTCTTGCTGTGAAAACAAATGGGCTGGTCATTACAGGATCACTCTGTCGGTCTGTGGATGTAATAGTGGATAAACTGTGTCCTACCTCCATCTGTGCACCAGGGGGAGCAGCTGTGGTTTATGGGAGTTCAGACCTAAAAAGATCTCTCTAATATTCTTGAACAGCAGGAGGATAATGACTATGTATGACTCAGGTTTTCCAAGGAGGTTCACATTGTCCCATGGCTTTTACTGAGGTTTGGATTGAAACCACATTTTGTGCATTATCTCATGTTTTGTCCTTCCAGTTACATTTCATATTATGAGTCAGATTTGATGTCCAGACAGTTAATCTACCATCGAACTTACTTGAGTAAGAGAGAGTAGAAGTTTTACCAACCTTTTAGTAACTTCTTATGGCTCATGACTCTTACTGTACTATAGATTAGATTCTAACATTAACACATGCAAAAACACAGTAGCATTATTAAAGGTCCTATATTACGCAAAATAGACTCTTGTGAGCTTAAAATAAATAATGCTGTTACCTCATCAAAAACACACCCAGAGTTGTGTTTTGTTTCATTCACACATCCTTTATTATTAGTCTGTCTGCATCTCTAAAGCTCAAAATGCTCTGTTCCAATTTGTGATGTCATGAAGCAGGAGTTTTCACGTTAACAGCTACCTTCTACCATTAGTTCAGTAGAGATTGGCAAGTCCAGTGCTGAAATGACCCAAATGATTTTAGTGAAGGTGTGTGGAGTTTAAAAACACAGTGGAGCACTTCCTGATGTCACTTCCACGTGACATCACAAGGTGGAACAGAGTGTTTTTTGTTTAAGAAAAGAACTCAGTCTAAATATGCAGACTTGTGTGAATGGAACAAAACAAAACTCCAGGTATATTTTTGATGAGGAAACAACATCATAACATAGATCAGAAAATAGCTTAATATAGGTCCTTTAAATCAAAATGTCAAAAAGGAGACTTGTAGACTTAAGACTTGGTAGGTTCAAACGCTCCATAAATGTTGTTCTTAATTACTACAGCTACAATTAGCGCCATCTATTGACCAAAATAAGGCCAAAATGTCTAAGCAACTTGTATATCACACTTGGTTTGAAGAAAAGGTGAGCCAAAAGCCATTTTATCTTAGCATTGAATACAAGCATGTGTATTGGTCTTTGCCAAACTCTTATGAGATTGAACTGCTCCAATGATCTCTCTATGAGCTTTCTGCCTCTGTACAAAGCAATGAGGCTTCACCCATTTCCATAAAAAGAGACGGTGACTGGGCGAGTGCATTTGTGAGGTAGAAACATCATTAAAACCTTCACAGTTTAGACACTGGCTTTTGTGTTGCGTTTCTGCCTGGGTTCACTGTTATTGTGAAAATCTTGGCTTTTAGATTTCATAATATTGAGAAAAACAGCTTCATTTGAATGCTTCTCCAATGGTTACGGATGCAGAGTCAGGAAGTCCATTCACCCACTTGAATTTGCACGTTGCTATCACTTGCAAAAGGCTTCCCCTGCATATCTTTACGGAGGTGTAATCTGTCTGCAAGAAAAGGCTGAGTAAAGTATGTGGAAAAAAGTACTGTGGTTTAGTTATTTTGCTAAAACTTTATCTCAAAATAAAAATGTTTTGGGCATCGGCCAACTGAGTGTACTATGCATTTATACCTCTATAAAGACATTGGTGTGCACTGGCCAGAAATTATTCATATTATATCATATATTTATTGTCAGGTAATATATCAAGTAATAAGTCTGTTGTTACAGTATGCCACAATAGTTTGTGACCAGTGTCGCATCTGGTCAGGGTAGCCTCTACTTCCAACAGTGTTTCATGTTGGGTTTTTGGCACCTCAGGCTCTACTATTGTCTTATTCTTCCGTCTTTTCTTCCATTCTTGTGAATTCTTGGGTTTCCGTAATTTCAGTTTCTGGATGATGGGTTGTTCAGTTCCCCGTTTGTGTAAGTTCAAGCTCGTAGGGCTGCTCCACTGTGGTCAGGGAAGCCTGTACATCCTCTGGGGTATTGAGCACCTCAGCCTCGTCAGCAGTGCTAATTACTACTCTTTACATTGGATTAGTATACTAACTGTTCTGGTATTTTCTATACAGTTCCCACTTTTATGTGAATATTTGTGTGGTTAGCTGCTAAAGGTCATCCATAGCCAAAGATCTGCTCTGTTTTCAAACTAAATTAGCCCTTCATTTTTCCTCTGAATCTGATCTACAAAAGCAATAAGGCCGGTTTCTGTGCCGCCCTTCTGATCCAAAGGGCAGCAGACACTTGTGAAATGGGAAGTTCCTGCTTGAATGAACAGCTTATGCTTTGTAAAAAATAAAGTTTGATTTATTGAAAATGAGGAGGTTTTAGTGTTGTCACAATACTAAAATTTCAAACTTGATTTTGATACTAAGGAATAGACTCTTTATTTAGACAACAGAATACGATTTTCAACATTAAATAGTAGTACTTTCTTTTCAATTCCCATGTGGCCTTATATCTGTGCAATCCCTCAGTCGTCCAGTAGGTTCCATAGTGGTCCATGGGCGTGTACTAGTCTATGTGTCTTATACTTGTGAAAGATACAGCTCAAGATCATTCTAAAGATATTCATCAAAGGTTCATTTCTGTCCTATGAATGTGACTTTTTAGTATTGATACCTGCTCAAATGAGTATCTAGTTTTGATACTAGTTTTAGTATCGATTAAAATTAGATTTTCAATACTTTTGGCAACTGTAGTAATTTTGATATTAAGTTGAAAGGTCTTTGTGATGAGAGCTGCTCAAAGGTGTATGTAGCTTTTGGTGGAGAGTCTGCCACCTGTCTACATCCATGGAGATGTTAATGCTTTGTCTGGAATGTTCCACATTATAGCGCTAAACTTTTTCCAAGGATACAAGTAGGTGATAGAACATGGCCAAGAAAAAATACAAGATGGATCTAGGTTTAATGCCATTCTGTGGAAAATTCCAGGCAAAGCAATACTTCCATGGAGCACTTATCCTGTTTTTTTTCTTGAGCACAGTTTAGTCCTGTTCTAGTCTTGGTTTTGTCCTGGTATAGTCCAGGTTTAATTCTAGGTCGAGTCTAGTTCCAGTTTTGGTGTGGTGTGAGTATAGACTGTATATATAAATGGGCATAACTAACCTGCTAACCGCTGTGTTCCAAATAGCAATTGAGCATGGGTGCACTTCCGCCTCCATCAACTCTGGCTCCAGTTCACTTTCTATTGAAAAAACTCACCCCTCTCACTGTAACTGCTGCTGTCAGGCTCATCATTTTGGTCTTAAAATGTCTGTATTGACCCTCTCTATGTGATCCTGGGTTTTCTATTTTGCTATTATGTCCATAAATCAAGATATGAACATTAATAACAGACCAATGAGATGCCTTCTTTCCCCGAAGTCTCTCCCGCTAGCGCTAGCAACAGGTGTGATTGATAGCTCTGTTAAGCGCCCATTCCATGCAAAACCAGCAGTGCGAGCAGGAAGGGGCGTTACCTTCAACAGCCTCACTACGGACTGGCTTTTTGGTTGCTACTATACTCATTTGGCTGGAGCTGAACGCTATGGGTAACGTCACACTCCCTTAGCCCACTTCTTTCTACAGCCTATGGGTGTGAGTGCAAGGTTTAGTCCTGGTCTAGTTGGTGGTTTGGTCCTTGTTTCTGGTTTAGATCAGGCTTTAGTCCTAGTTTGGTGAAATTTAGTCATGGTTTAGTTCTGATTTAGTCCTGGTTAAAACCTGTTTAAGTTCTGGGCTTGGTTACGTAGGGGTTCCCGTTTAGTCCTGGTTTGGTCCTGGTTTAGTAACATGATCCAGATCTTCTTTAGTATTTGGTGTGCTGAATTTTATGTTCTTCTTTTTATTTTTAAGCCAGTGTGCCAAAAGCAGAATAATATCAATTATAATAGTAGCAATGGGAGAACTAGTGGTATTTATTGTTGGTGGTGGTAGTAATAGCAAATTTGCAAATTGTTCCAACGTTATGTTTTTTTTTGTTTTTTTGTTTGTTCTTTTTTTCCTAAAATGATTACTTGAGTACTAATCTGTGAACTTCTCAGTCTAATTCAGGTGATAAACGTCTTCACACTTCCTCCTCGTCCTTTAAAATACAGGCTTCATAAAATGTTACTTTTACAGTTACTTTTACAGTCTAGAGCATTAGGTCATTTTAAAAGCCATAGCTATGAGTAATGATAATAATAAAAAGTGTAATACGTGAAGTCCTAAAGACACGTTTCAAGAAGGAGATCTCTAAATCATCTAATTAAAGCCTTTCCAGATTGTGACATGTGTGATTCATGACCCTAAAAATAGCATGTTTATTAACTTAATACTGTTACCATGGCAGCACCATATGGATAAAGGGGCGTTGTGTTGAAATCTGCACTCGTACAAGCCTTACACAATGTCTCAGGTGTCAGTAAGTCCTATTCATAGGCTCCAGTGTGCTATTTACAGGCGCCATTGTGAGTGATGATTGGTATATGGTTTAATATAGCCGCTTTTGTTGGACTGTGAGGTTGACTAATTCCTATGAAGGTTGTTGGTTAGAATCCTAGTCTGTCAGTTGTTAATAACATTGCTTCTTTGGGCAAGACACTTCATCCAATTGTCCTGTATTTGCAGTGGTGGAATGTAATGAAGTCAAAGTAGTAAAGTGCTGTACTTAAGTAAAAATTTTAGGTACTACTTCATAATTTGAGCTAACAAGAATTTACGAATAAAACCAGCCAGAAATTGATTCAATTGTTTCTGCTGAACTAAATTCAGCACTAATCTTTACCAAAATCATTACAATTTAAGCTTTATAAGACCTTAAAATCTGTGTGAAATACTTTTTTTTTTACTCTTTAAATACTTTTTAAATGGGTACTTTAATATTTTTATTTAAGTATATTTTTTCTTGCGATACTTTTACTTTAGTATTTTTTTGCTCCACTATTTGTACTTTTACTTAAGTAACAGAATTGAGTACTGAACACCACTGTGTATTAGTATATAGGCTGTAAGTGCAAAACCTCTACCACATCTTGAGTCTGCCCCAATACTCTTGTCTATAGAAGTGAATGGATAATAAACTCATTAGTGTAAAGAAAAGCCTGGACAGGTGATGTAAGTCCAGTGCATTATATGATACTTTCAGTCTACATTAACTTTAATACTATTTTTCCATCTAAACTTTGCTTTTATTGGGCCCATGTCTGAGTGATTTCAGCGCTCAGCTCCTGAACACACTGCGGGGTTACACAGTCTGTTCTAATGGAGATAATTATAGGTGTGAAAACCTGCTAATTGAAAACAGCACACAGAGAATATCATTTGTGCTCGAAAACCTTTACACAACACAGATAATGCTGGTTTTAATTCATGAAGTTTGGAGTTTAAGCATAGAACTGTTTATTTCTTGATGCGTTATTTATCCTTTTCCTAAACCTTTCAGAATACTGGTAACACTGAAGACAACACCAAAATGTATATATTGATAAATTGTAATGGGTTGTTCCTTACATTAAAAATGACCTGATTACAACTTTTCTGACATGGATATAATGCAATTATGACTGGATACTTTAAAGGGCCCATATCACACTTTTTTTCTGATCGATGTTTTAATGTTGTTTCCTCATCAAAAACAGACCTGGAGTTGTGTTTTGTTTCATTCACACATGTTTAACACACAAATCCTGCAGATTTAGGCAGTTCTTTTCTCAAACAGAAAACATGCTGTTCCACCTTGTGATGTCATGTGTAATGCAGGAAGTGCTCCACTGTTTTTTTTTTAAATCCATACACCTTCACTAGAATGTTTTGGATGATTTCAGCCATGGAACTGCCAATCTCAACACAAGGTAAAAGGGAGCTGTTAACTTGAAAACTACTGCTTCATGACATCACAAGGTGGAACAGAGCAATTTGAGCTTTGGAGATGTAGAAAGTCTAATAAACCTGTGTGAATGAAACAAAGCACAACTCCAGGTATGTTTTTGATGAGGTAACAACATTCTAACATGTCTAAAAATTCACAAGAGTCACTTTTGTGTACTTTAAAGGTGCACTATGTAACTTTTCCGTGGAGATGTTATTGCTTTGCCTGGAATGATCTCCCATAGCGTTTGGCTCCAGTAAAATGAAGCTCATCAAGGCTTGCAGTTATAGGGGCGAATATGGAGCCAAGTTCCATATTTGGAATTCCTATCGCGAGTATCATAGCAACCAAAGAGCCAATCCGGAGTGAACCTGTTGAAGGTAATGCCCCTTCCCGCTCGCATCGCTGGTTTAGCAGGGATCGGGCGCTAGGTAGGTCAAACTTGTTGCTAATGCTAGCGGGAGCAGCCTTGGGGAAAGAAGGCACCTGATTTGTCTGTTATTAATGTTCATATCTTGATTTACAGACACAATAGCAAAATAAAAGGATCATGTAGAGCGGGTTAATAAGAACATTTTAAGACCAAAATGACGAGTCTGACAGCAACAGTTACAGAGAGAGGGACACCGTTTTTTCAATAGAAAGTGAATTGGAGTTGATGGAGCCAGAAACATGCCCATGCTCACTTCCTGTTTGAAACGCAGCGACTAGCAGATTAGCTATGTTCATTTATATATACAGTCTGTGGTCCACACAACCATGTAGAGAAGACTACTGATGTTTTTCTCCACACTTGTCTCTTTGTAAAATTGTAAAACAGTACACACAGAAATGTGTATTAACAAATTGTACAGAAAACGTACATTCAGGTACATAGAAATACAGAAGTTGTACATAAACTTGTACTGGTATAATTACCTTGACCTCATTAAATGTCAACTTAGCCTAACTTTTGGATATGTTACACAACAAAAAGTATGTTTGTACCAGCAAAACATAAGTCTGCACACACTACCTAGCTTAAAATATGACAGAGATAATAGCAGGAGCTAACATTTTAAATGTACCAAAATACTGGTTTAAATTTTACCAGAAGTATTATTATATTGCAAATAACAGTATTATATTGTAAATAACATTACAACATAAAACAAAGGTGAACTTATGGACAAAGATTCCCCAAGGCTGAAAACAGGGATGGATATTGTCTGTCTCTGCATCGTGAGCCGACCATGCTTAAAAACAAAACCTAAACCAAAAGCAGTAACCATGTTAACATGTGTCAAAATGTGTTAACAGTACATTAGTGAGGTTGGTAAGGTGCATTATGGGCTACATGACTACAACTTGAAGTATATAGTACTTTGAATATGACTGTACTTTTGTAAACACACACATATTTATTTAAAACATTGTTACAGTAATATTCTTATTTGCTGTTTTGGGGTAAAATTACTTCTCATAAAAACATCCTTTGCATTTCAGAGTTAAAGCACGTTTTCTCATCCTCTTATCTGTACAAAGTTTGCTTCTATAATTTGGTCACTCTGCAAAGTCTAAACACGCAAATAATCCGGTAGGTTGTTGCTTTGTGGAGAGCTTCCAGTTTTTCGTCAGACTCATTCACTCCAAAACAACACATTTAGAAGTCACACAGACTCAGAAGTTGAACATATGCTCGACCAGTTTATTCTGTTATTGTATCCTTGGGCAAGACACTTCACCCACCTTGAGCGAATGTGTTGTGTGTGTGAAGTTGATGGCACAGATCTGCCACTTGACTGTCTCAAGGCAGCTCTGGCCATAAGTATTTAACTACCAGATAGTATGGGGAGTATGTATGGTCTAAAAACAATTACTAAGAAATCAGCCAATTGTTGTTACCCCAATTTAATTTAATTGACAATTGCTTTTACATAAAGGTGAAGATGAGCAGGGGATTATATAAGAAACAATTCACCTTCTTGTGTCCATGGAGGTTATTGCTTTGCCTGAAATGTTCCACAGTATGGCATTAAAGATACCTTGTTTCGCATTTTGTTTCATTACAGGTGTTATTTAAAACCTTGAAAATATTTCTTAATCAGGTCTGATCTGTAACTTAGCCTGGTCACGTCACCTGCTTGTCTCCATACAAATATGTGCTGGTAGCAGACCCTCCACCGAAAAGTTACATAGTGCACCTTTAAAGCTGGGAAGAAACAAGCAACACGTAATATGGTTCCCCCTTTGAATGTTAATATGTTCTCTACTGTAGGGGAAGCCACAGACATAAACAAAGGGCAACAAATCGACAGATATAGTTACAGTCCAATGAGGTTCATCTGGTCTTTCATTAATTTAGACTCTTTTCTCAGACCAAGGTTTAGTTTGTTTTCATACCTGACACTTTGGACTGTTTGCTAGCTCTCTTCCTCAGAGTGATCATGTGATGTTGCTGTGATGTGTGCGGTCATCTGATTTAAACAGGTTTTGGCACTGTCTTCCTACTGGTGGAGGCAGGACGACAGCGCCATCTGCAGAGAACCACATTATGAACTGTAACGGAGCAAACATCATTGGGACAGAAAACAACAAACATCATCGCTGGATTAAGGAGGCAAATGAAATACGTAAGCGTGTCCACGGGACTTTAAACTGGGAAAAGGGGGCATTTTTACTCTCACACACCTGGGATACTGTCTTGAAGAAGTCGGACTGCATCCTGTCATCCTGCCTCCACTGGTAAGAAGCCAGCGACAAAATCTGTTTAAATCAGCTGACGGGACGCAGCACTGAAGAAGACCGCTAGTGAGCAGTGAAAACGGTCAAGTAACAAACTAAACCTTGGTCTGAAAATAGAATCTATTAAAATATATATATAGTTACAATTCCTAGCATCATTACTACAGCCCAACCCAATTCCGCATATCCCATTATATCCTTATTAGCACATGAACAGCTTTTACAGATGCGGAGGTCACTCTGTCCTGCTCTGCTCGTCTCTCAGACCCAGAACATGGTCAGAACGACTGCAGCTGCCTCTCCTGTTTCCACGCCTTATCTAAATTAGCTTCGGCAATTCACAAAAGTTAATTTACTGTATCAGGCCAAAGGAAATGAGAAAGTGCTTACATTCATTTGAGTCTCTGAATGTCGAACCAAGGTGCTATATCTGCACACAATGATTCTTTTCACCGTTTTAAATATGTTTTGATGGTGCAAAAGGAGGTGGGGAACTTATAGTTAAGACACAGGTCAAATCACTTCAATGTAATAAAAATGTCAATATGCCGATCTCTACTGAACTAAAGGTCAAAGCTGGTAACTTCAAACTACCACTACATGACATCACAAGGTGGAACAGAGCATTTTGAGCTTTGGAGATGTTGACAAACTAATAATAAAGGGTTACTCAAACATGTGTGAATGAAAAAAACACAACTCCACTCAAAATAGTGAGCGGAGTTGTGTGTAATATAGGACCTTTTATAAACTATTATGTCCTTAAGGTGTAGATATTATAAAATGTAACCACAAATTCTTCCTTTTTAAATCTGTTTTAGGGCCAATACCTAGATAGAAATAAAGATATAGATATAAAGACATTCCGTGAGTTCTGTTTGGCTGAATCCTCCAGATATGCTTTGGCTATTTTATGCTCCTTAAAAACACATATGAAACACACATGATGGGTTATGTTGAGAGTCTAACTTTCTTTAGTCTGTAATTAGAAAACTTATCAAGGAGTTTTATTTCTTGCAGCAATTTTAACTGTATCGTGAAAAACGTTTTACTACCACAGGCTCATGATCAATCTGGGTGTCATCTTTATGTCGCCCATATACCAACTGTCATGTCACCCTAATGCTCATCCCATCTGATTTACATTGATCATAAAATGCGCTGCACCAATTGAGGTACTCTTCCTATACAGATTTGCAAATAGTGTTAAAGGTGCACTATGCAACTTTTCTGGGGGGATGTTATTGCATTGCCAAATGTTGCACAGTATGGCATAAAACATAACTCTAATGCTGAGTTTGAGCGCAGATACTTGAAACTCATTGAACTCCGGCGTCTGACGCTTGAAATACCACAGAAACGTTGGACTAGCCCCCCCCCCGCTCGACTCCCCTGTTCAGTGGTAGTCCTCACTTAACTGAGAACCCATAGCTTTATAGTCTTAATAGTCTAATTGCTGAACATTACCAATCTGTCATTTTACAACTCCTCCCAAGTCCCCAGTTTTCTGATGGTTTGATTAATTGGTCAGATTTCCCATTAGCATCTGCAATCAGCATGTTTCTTTTTATTACTTCCAACTCATTCCTTTGCCCTGTGCATTCAGCTGTGTACATCTCATTATAATAAATCCTGCTAAAAAGTTCCCTTCAAATTAACTCAAAATGCGGAGCAGAGAGGAGGAGGTAAAATGTGTCCATAAATGAGAGAAAACGCCCTTGAGCCCAAACTGTAATGAAACTCTCATTTATTCTGCCCATAACAAATGACACACTGTTGCATATGGAAATGTGCTTGTGATGGATGGATGTAGATGCGTGTTAGGCAAAGACCAATAACCATTTTGGGACAAGTTGGTTCCAGATCATTTTTTTTTTTTTATTTTCGAGAGGTGGCTAGTACTCAGTGAGGCTGGTACTTAGTCTTTCAGTCGATTCATTGGTTGATGGAGTCTTAGTCATCCAAAATTTGTATTAGCTGAATGATTATGAGGATTTATATGGGACAACAGCAGATATGATATGTTAGTGAGTTAGCTGAAGATTTGGTATTGTTTGGTATTTATTTATTTAAAAAAACAAATTAAACTCATGATTCACAAGTTAGCCTTCCTTAGTCTTTATATAAATACATTATTTCCTACATAGACTGTATAAAGAAGTGGACTAAGTGAGTGTGACGTAACCCTTAGCATTCAGCTCCAGTCAAATGAAGCTCATCGAGGCTAGAGCAGTTAAGGGACAAATCTTAGCATTCAGCTCCAGTCAAATGAAGCTCATCGAGGCTAGAGCAGTTACAGGGACAAATTTGGAGCCGAGTTCCATATTTGGAATTCTGACCACGAGTATCATAGCAACCAAAGAGCCAATCTGGAGCCAAGCTGTTGAAGGTAACGCCCCTTCCTGCCCGCACCGCTGGTTTAGCAGGGAGCTGGCGCTTAGCAACGCTGTCAATCAAGCCTGTTGCTAAAGCTAGTGGGAGCAACTTCAGGGAATAAGGCACCCGATTTGTTTGTTGTACTGTTTGGAATCACGGACAAAATAGTAAAATAAAAACACCAGAATCATGTGGAGCGGGTTAATACAAACATTTTAAGACCAAAATGATGAGGCTTTCTGCAGCAATTACAGAGGGAGGGTTGACAATTTTTCAGTGTAAAGTGAACTGGAGCCAGAGTCAATGGAGCCAGAAGTGCGCCCATGATCACTTCCTATTTGGAACGCGGCGGCTAGCACATTAGTACTTGTGTCTTGTGAGTCCAATTTGGGTCAGACACATAGAGATACGTAATAGTTTTGAGGGCTTTTGCCACGGCTGCACGTGTTTAGTCAACCAAGAATTTTCTTCAATTGATTACAGCACTAGTAGACAGTTACATGGCCTTGACAAACTTTTAAATAAAATTGTGCTTCTCAGAGTACTTGTCAAACCCCATACTTTTGCTCCTACTTGAACAATATAGTGTACATTGTAACATTCTTGAGTAAACGTTTTGGTTACTCCCCCCACTGTGAGTAAGTCATATTAAAGTCATATTAAATGATTTGCACATTTGTGTTTCCTCAGATATGTCCCTCAGATAAGGTTTAGTCTATTAGTCTGTTTAGTCTCCCTGTGTCTGTGTGGGTTTCCTTCAGGCACTCCGGTTTCCCCTGCATCAACCCAAAACATGCACAATAGGTAAAATCCTCCAGTTAAGCTGGTCTTGACCAAGACTAGCTCAAGATCTGGAGATGGCACCTGGACGGCTCCTGACAAGTTACCCCAGTGGCATTGAAGGACGGGTCAAATGCAGAATAAAAGTGTACTTTCACCTTAGATAAGCAGTCATTAGTCAGCCCTGGACAGCTGTGGGGAGTGAATGAATAATGGACTAGTTCTTTGAGAACACTGTAAAGGGCAATACAAATCCAAGTCAGTATTGATATTATTGTGCTGATTCCTGTGGAACATGTATCTGTATGTTTGTAGAGTTTCTCTTCAATAGACTCAATATCTAGCTCTGTCTCAACGCTAACAGTCGCTTTTATTAAAATTGGAAAACATAAAATAAACAACCTATTAAAATTCTAATGAATTAAAATAAAGACTATCAGATTATTTTAAAATGTAGAATACTTCAGTTTGTGGCATTGTTTTAGTATTTATTATGCCTCAAAATTAGCATCAGCATTAGCATTGAGACACAAACATCTCTCTTTCTAAACACAGAAGTGTCCTCCAGTGAAGTGTTCATTTTATTTGTGTAGTGTTTAACATGTTGTCAGTGACATCCACCCACAGCTCCCTGTCCACTGCCTCATCTTTAAATATTTATTCATTTTAGCGTGACTCTGCACAAACCTCTGTGGTACAATTGAACAGGAAGCAGTGGCGCTGACAGTGAGGTTGACAGGCACTGTTGTGAGCCTATTTCTTCTCTGGCTTATTTTATAGGCTTAATATTATCAACCATGGAGATGATATTGCTTTTATTGAATTACTGCATGTGATTTGCTCAATGAAACCTTGAAAAATTGCATTCTTGTGAGGAGGACAACCCCTCCACAGATCTGACCTGTAACTTGGCCGGGTAGATACTTTTAATGCCATACTGTTGAATATTTTGGGCGGACACTCAAACAGAAAAGTTACATAGTGAACCTCAGAAGTAGTAGAAGTAGTAGAAGTAGTAGTAGTTGTAGGGCAGTGCAGGATGCTGTGTAGATTCATTACCATTTACATGAACCATTAAAGCACTTAAACATCTTGATTCACCTTTAAGAATATGTCTTATTATTTCAGTGTATATTCTTTTTTGTTTCTTTTACAGGAACTCATTACCGTAAGTCTTGTGCGTCGTCTGGAGCATGTCTCATCGCCTCTTCAGGATACCAGCAGTTCTGTACGGGCAAACTCCACTCTGTGTGCATCACCTGCTGTAACACACCCCTGTGTAATGGACCCAGGCAGAAGAAGCGCCCCCTGCTGTCCTCCTCCACCTCTTACACCCCCCTGTCCCATACCTGGATACTGCTGCTGTCATTCACACTGATACTGATACTGAGAATGTGCTGACAAACAAGTGAAGAAAGAGACTGTGGACTATAAGACTTATTGATAACACTTTATAATAACTGCACTTGAACAAAGACTTCATTCATAATGAACAATGTTTTTTTCTATAAATAAATAAATAAATTCAGAATGATATTGTACATAACTGATACTTTGCAGTGACATCACACTGGGGGTGTTCTACATGTATCCCTATGGTAGAATGTTCAGCAGTTACAGGCCCGGATGCAGACCAAACTGGCTGAGGGTGGAATCAAGTTTCAAAGGGGTGCAAACATAATACGTTTCCATTAAGTGGCATTATTTTATGTGCCTGAAATGGGGGTGCAAGCATTTTTAACTGAGGGTGCAATGCACTCTTTGCACCCCGTAGACCTGGGCCTGAGCAGTTACCATGGTGACACAATGCACACATAGCAAATGCTCAAAAAAGTTTTAAAATAGTCTGAAAACTAAAATTCAAAATGGATTTAGACAAGACATTTTCTGGAGCCTCTGATCAATACGAGCGTCCATGGTTTTGTTTAGGTGTTTGATTTTCAACAAAAAAGGTGAGAGTGACTAACTGAAAAACTATTACTGGCTAATGCTAGCTAGTTTGTGACTGTAATTTTATGTATGAGAGATTTGTTTAACACCACAAATCATCTCACTTGTTGTTGTTCCAAGTAAATCAGCTCTTTCTGGTCAGATTGTGTTAAAATAAAGCTAAAGTTTAACTTCAGTAACAGTGCTTCAAACAGCGCAGTGCCTACAGTTAGCATCATACCCCCAGGAATGTTGATGACATCAGCAGCAAATATCAATAGTTTTGTAGCCCTGTAGCTTTTCTCTGCTGGGACAGTGTTAGCTTGTATGCTTATTGTTAAGTCTTCTAATAGTTATTTATCTTGACTGCATGTTCTTAGTCTCCTGTTGTTCTTGAACTTTACGTTGCAACACTGTAATTTCCTCTCTGTGAGACAAATAAAGGTTATCTTACCTTATTTAGTTACGACTTAATGAATACCCTAACTGCAAACCCTAACTCTGTAATTAAGTAGTAACCAAGCCTGAATCTTTGTTTATAGACAGTTTGTTCATCATGGATTAAGTCTTTGTTCATGCTTTATTAAGACTAATTAAGGTGTAGTTATTATAAAGTGGTGCCAACATATTTACATACATCTTACTCAACGTTTTCAAATGCTTTGTACAGTTTTGAAGCTTCCTGTCAACTGTCATGGTTTAAAATATTTTCATTCAAAGCATCAGGTGACTTCAGAGCTTGCATTGTTGTTTTTTTTTGTTTTGTTTTTTTCCATACGGATCCATGTCAGCTCAGCTCATAGACTGTATATATATAAATGGACATAGCTAACCTGCTAGCTACTCCGTTCCAAATAGAAAGTGAGTATGTCCGCTCTCCCGACTCCATCGACTCTGGGTCCAATTCACTTTCTATTGAAAAACTGTGGCCCCTCTCTCTGTAACTGCTCCTGTCAGACTCGTCATTTTGGTCTTAAAATGTTCATATTAACCCGCTCTTCATGATTCTGGGGTTTTTATTTAGCTATTGTGCCTGTAAATCAAGATATGAACATTAATAACAGACCAATGAGCTTCCCTCTTTCACTGAGGTCGCTCCCACTAATGTTAGCAACAAGTTGATTGACAGTGCTGCTATGCGCCCGCTCCCTGCTAAACCAGCAGTGTGGGCGGGAAAGGGTGTTACCAACAACCTCACTCCAGATTGGCTCTTTGGTTGCTATGATACTCGCGGTTGGAATTCCCAATATAGAACTTGGCTCCAAAGTCGCCCCTATAACTGCTCTAGCCTCGATGAGCTTCATTTGGAGCCGAACGCTGTGGGTGACTCCACACTCTGTTAGTCCACTTCTTTATACAGTCTATGATATGGACACGTGTGATCAGCTTGACTTGTTGAAGTTTTTTTGTTTGTTTTTTTATGACAACAAAATAATCATTGGATTTTTAAAAGAAGGCTTTATTGGACAGGACAGTTGTAGCATGAAATGGGAAGAGAGGGTAGAGACTTTCAGCCAAGTATCATGGTCACGAACCTTCAAGGGAGTCCACAGAGGGGGGACAAAGGCGTCTGTTGTCCCGGCCCCAGGGGCCTCTTCCTATTAATTTGTATTAGAGGGGGGCCCATGGGAGTTTTTTTGCCCCAGGCCCCCAAATTTCTGTCGATGGGCCTGCGAACCATGACACCAGGATGGTAACAACCACATATGTGCAACACCTTAAACCACTAAGCCGCCAGCAAGCTCAAATGTATGAATTGTTTTTATGAGTTCATTGTATTATCACTATGCACAATCAGATTTATCCTTATGTTATGTCATCCCTATGTGTAGTAGGGATTGGCAATATGAGGTTCAAAAATCAAACCTGTCAAGAGAAACTATAGCATGAATAGACTCGGCAACCTCACTGTTAGCATCACTACTTCCTGTCCTATTTTATCTCTTTGAGGTTTTTGTTGAATTACACTAAAATTAATAAATATTTAAAGATAAGGCAGTGGACATGGACATGGAGGTGCAAATGAATGTCACTGACAAAATGTTAAAACTACACAAATAAAATGAATACTTCAGCGGAGGATACTTGTGTGTTTAGAAAGAGAGATGTTTGTGTTGCAATGCTAACGCGAATTATAATTTTGAGGCATAATAAATATTAAAACAACGCCACAAACTGTAATTAAAACATTTAAAAATAATTGGGTAGTCTTTACATTAATTAATTTGAATTTGAATAGGTTGTTTGTTTTATGTTTTCTGATTTTAATAAAAGTGACTGTTAGCTTTGAGACACAGTGAGCTAACTACTGTGCTGCTGTACACAGAGCCTATTAAATGCATTTCTGTTGAATGCAGCTCTGTGCTCAAACGCAAACACTTTTCCCCACCCACTCCTCCTATTGGTCAGCTTCTGTCTTGCTCTGAATGAATGACATGTGGATTCAGCCAATCACTGTGAAGTTTGAACTCACAATGACTTTAGTTACCTCTTGAAGTGAGCATTTGAACGAGCCTAGATTCAGCTCTTCATTTACTGAAATAAAGGTGGTAAAAACCTGTAGAACTTTTCATATAATCCCATGTAAATAGACAGTACAGCCTCTAAGCTTACAAGAGCCAAGACTGAAAATTGAGCTATTCTTTTTTGGCATATCACTTCCCCTTTAACGCAGCTTACCCAGCTATCACACAGTATTAAATAATACATGTGCCAACACTATTATGGAGCAGAAAGTCTCTACCCAAACATCTGCGCTCATTGAATAGGACATTTTTCTGACAATAATGTTTTCTCTGCTGGGACAATGAACAGGTCTGAGGGGCCACGTTGATTATTGTAAGACAATCTTGATTTTGTGGTGCAGACGCTTCATGCTCGGGATCAACCTGCTGCTGTCACTGGTACAATATGTTATTAATAAATACTGACAAAATCAACAATGGATTTCTTCATTGTGTATTTAAAATTATGGGGTAAGACAGAAGCAGTTATCATAATGGTTCTCAAACTGTGGCTTAGAACTGCGATATTAATGGTTTATAAAACCAGTTTTCAGACGTTTAAATTTGGAATAGTCCTGTTATAGACCTGGTTTAGATCTGGTGGTATTTTTAAAATTCTTAGGATAGAATTCATTTTTGGCTCACCACCACCACTGAATAAAAACAGCACGAGGACAACATAAGTAGATGCAGTAGTAGCCACAGTAAAATACATTACATTAGGTGGTATTTGATATATAAAAAAAAAACTCCAAAAAAGCTCAAACAAATTCATTATCTAAAAAAATTCTATAAAACATAATATTTTTTTTCCAAAATTTAGCAAAGAAAAAAGTTCCAGAAGATTCATTATACACAATTTTGATTTCAGCTGTAACAACTTTATAGTTGGTAAATGGTCACATTTTTATACAGCGCTTTCCCAACTTCAAGGCACTCAAAGCACTTTACATCAAGGAACCACTCACCCATTCACACACACATTCATACACCAGTGTACACAGACACTGGGAGCTTAAGTGTCTTGCCTTAGGACACGAAGACAGCATGCATCTGTGCACTGACAACCTGTGGGAGCGCTCTACCAATGATGTTAATGTTGAGAGCGTGATTCGAACTGCCAACCTTCAGATGAATGGAAAAACACTCTACCAACTGTATTACTGTTGCCCCTGTAGTTCTATCCTAGTACTTTTATACTACTACTATATATAGTAGTGACTTTTCTTATTAAAATAACAACAATGTACAAATTTGAGAGCGTGTGTTGTAAAACAGTGTAGGATCATCTCATGCTTATGAAACCATCTCTCCTTTGGGCCATTCAGATCAACAGCCTGTTTCAGACCTGATGTTTTTCTATAAATAATAAATGTTACAGTATCAAAGGTGGACTGAGAGACAAGTCTGGTTCATTCTGGGGAAAAAAAAACCCAAAAACGTCCAGGCAACAGAAGTGATGCAATTCAATCAATGCATTTATGAAGTCATACTGGGGCAGTGTGGCTGTCAAATTCTGGTACAGATCATGTTCTGTTATATGCTGGAGGCTTTTGACATGCAAGTCTGGAGAAACTTCTAGTCTGGTTTAGTTCAGACATAGGCCTAATGAAACAGACCTAGTTAAATTCTGGTTTAAAGGTTTTCATGTTTTTCTAGTTATGACTTGGTTTGGTGGGATAGTACCAGTGCTAGATATTTATTATAGTTTTATATCAGTTAAATGGCAATGGGGAAAAAAGCTGAGAAGGCAAAAATACAGAAAGTAGCGTTGAGTTCTAAAAACCTCCTCCTGTTATCAACAGTTTAAACCTTGTTAACAAAATAAAACCGTCATTCATTTTTATTAGTCTAATCATACTTATTGTACAATTTAGACAAGTTTTGGCCCTTGTTAACATCATGGTTGCTAGGTAACAGTTATGGAATTACCTCTGTGTCACATCTGCTGCCCATGTCCAACCAGGAAGTAAAGAGATAAAGTTAGTCCATGGTGTGAAAAGTTTGAGAATCACGGGGTCAATGGCAAAATGAAACAGATGAGACAATCAATCGTGTTACAAATGTTTATGAATGAAACAGACATAGACGATGCAAAGATTACTTTTATTTAATATAGATAAAAATACAGACATATTCTCAGAGTGTAGCATACAACCTCCATAAATAATAGTGTTGTTTTACTGCGTATTCTCAATAATTATCTCTACTCTTAGACCTTGGACTTGCTATCAATGTGTTAGATAATACGACTACCCATTCGAACCTTTATACTTGCAATGCATACTTTATCACATCAATCATTTTGTGAACATGTAAAATAAAAACAATTTAAAAACATAATATAATACAGTTTGTTGTCCCTTTCGGTCAGAAAAGCTTTTAAAAAATAAAATATTGTTGGAGTTTTTCATCCTGTAATTTTAAACCTATTATATGGGTTTTGAGTGACAGTGGTGCAGTGGTTTAAGTATCTGGAAGGTTGCTAGTTTGCATCCCATCTGAGCGTGTACTGTTGTGTCCTTAAGCAATACATTACTCCAGTTACAGCAATATGGCTGGTTGTGATGGGAAATCTGACATATAAGAAACAGCGGAATAAAAAATAAAACATATCCATTTATAAGTAAAGGATCGGTTTGGCACTTTTGAACTGTTTATGACTTGGACAGAGTTTTTATATAACTCGCAAGTGACATTAGTGACATGTTGTGCCTATAGTTGAATTGCCTGTCCAACCAGTCCCTTCTGCTTTCTGTTCTAATCCAGAAGAGTGAAAATACTCCGTCCTAACTTGAGACGGTGCAACCACCATCACTAATTTGTATTACTTGCCTCTCAAATGCAAAAGACATCTCCTCTCAAAAATTCTTATCTCATTCAGAACAAAATATATAACTTCTTTTACCTGAGATGAATAAGAGTTTGGGGCTTTGATTGTTGATTCTGTTGAATCTTAGTCCTTTATGTTGATGTGAACAGCGCATCCATCTCTCTGATTGGTTAATCCTCCTGTCAGTCACGCCCTCTGGAATCGTGGAGACATGATACAGCTCCAGACCCACTCATCTTTGCAAAGTTTGGTCAAAGTGTGTGGTTCTGGCTGGACAGATGAAGAGAATCTGTTCTAGATAAGGGATCTGTTCTAGATAAGGGATCTGAATTTCATCTGTTTTAAAGATGCACTGTGTAACTTTTTGGTGGAGGGTCTACCACCTGCTTGTCTTCAGGACATATTATTGCTTTGCCTGCAATTTTCCAAGTTACTGGTCAGATCTGTGTCGAGGCAACCCTGCTCACAGTCCAAATGCATGTTTTTCAAGGTATTTTTGAGCCATAAAAATACCTGTAATTGAATAAATGCAAGATAGATTGGCTTAATGCCATATTGTGGGACATTAAAGCAATAACATTTCCATGGAGACAAGCAGATCGCAGACCATCCACCAGAAAAGTTAGATGGTGCAGCTTTAACAAATACAACTCAATGAGCTTTAGCAATGCTCACTGTATAAGATAGTACGTAAACATGGTTGACATGACAATAAATGTGTATTCATGGGTTCAGCTTCCTGTTCTGTGCATATTAAAGGGCCCATATTATGGTATTTTCTGATCTATGTTATAATGTTGTTTCCTCATCAAAAACATACCTTGAGTTGTGTTTTGTTTCATTCACACATGTTTAACACACAAACCCTGCATATTTAGGCTGAGTTCTCAAAAAGAAGACACTCTGTTCTACATTGTGATGTCATGTGGTGATACAGGAAGTGCTCCACTGTGTTTTTAAACTCCACACACCTTCGTGGAATCATTTGGATGATTTCAGACCTAAATAATTGTTGATCTCTATTGAACAAAAGGTAAAAGGAGCTGTTAACTTTAAAACTATCGCTTCATTTCATGACACCACAAGGTGGAACAGAGTATTTTGAGCTTTGGAAATGTAGACCGACTAATAAACCAAGATTACTCAATCATGAGTGAATGAAACGAAACACAATGTCAGGTACGTTTTTGATTCTAACACGGCCAAAAACTCACAAGGATCAATTTTGTGTAATATAGGACCTTTAAGGACCTTTCTTCCCCATTCAAAAGTTATAATATAATATAATATAGCTATAATAAAAATAGTTTTAAATAGTTAATCTCTATGGCAACAGTAGTTATTTTTCATCAGTCGGGAAGTTTATGTTGTATATCCTCACTGTATCCATGTCCCCTCTTGAGCTATTCTTGAGTTTTCTCCAGACAAAGAGGTGTCCCTTATACGTGCAGCCTCAGAGCTCTCCTCTCAGCCTGTGTCAGATCCTCACAAATATTGATGTTTGCTTTGGTTTGTTTCTCTGCACACAACACAAGGACAAGAGGAGGCACTGCAGTTTACCCAGAGTCCTGACCAGACCCCATAGTTCATCTTCTGCCAATCAACTTTAGCTCATTTGGAATAATTAGTAGGTAGATTTAACATGGGGGGTGAATGAACTGAAGAACAATATAAAAATGAAAAGTTCATTGCATGCATCCTTAACATAAAAATACTAAAAAGTTTTTTAAACATAAAAGCTAAAGGTACACAATGTAACTTTTGTCTCCATGGAGATGTTATTGCTTTGCCTAGAATGTTGCACAGTATGACATTAAATTCATGGTGACAAGCAGATGATGCCACTATAGGTCTAGTTACAGGTCTGTTTTTTAAGGTAATATTTTGGCAATAAAAATAAGTTTACTGTGCAAACTGTAAAACATTCCAGGCAGAGCAATAACATCTCCATGGAGACAAGCAGATGGCTAACCCACTGCCATAAAAGTTACGTGGTGCATCTTTAAAGTGAGAACATTGAAAGTGTTGGTTTCAGTCAGATTTTTCCCTTATAGTGATGTCATTTTGAGGTTTACATCAAAAATGTTATTTGCTATGGCACCAGTCTAGTGACAAAGATTGTTTATATTTTTTTTCATCAATTCAAATAAAAATCAGTTCCTTCTCTGATCATTACTGCTGCAATTATACCTGTAGACTGCTGATTTCTTACTGTGTGGTTTACATTGAGCGAGCTTCAACAAGTACAAACTGTTCTTCTTTATAAACCTAAAAATATTTAGCATTTTATTGACAGTTTACCAAAGCCATTGAAAAAAATAGGTAGTTTTCTGCTTTCAGGCCAACCTTTAAGGTGCACTGTGGAACTTTTCCTGCTTGTTTCCATGGAGATATTATTGCTTTGCTTGGAATGTTCCACACTAGAGCATTAAACGTATCAATCCTCATGGAGACAAGCAGGTAACGCCAGCAGGCAAAGTTACAGGTCAGATCTGTGGCGAGGCGACCTTGCTCAAAGTAAGATCACGTTTTTCAAGATTTTTTGAGCATTGAAACACTTAATTGAGTAAATGCTCTTTTTAACTGCATTTTAGAGATCAAGTCTTGGATGGCAGAAAACTTTCTCCAACGCCAGCTATAGTTGGTCATCAGTCCTGAGGCTCAGAGAGAGAAACTTTTAACCAAACTACAAGCACAGTCTTTTAACCCATCTCCACAAGTGAAATATCTGGGATAAAAGTCAAAGAAAAATCTCTGACTTTTAACCCACACACTAAGAACATCACCAAAAATAGGTTTTTAATCACCTAAAAAAACATAGCCAGAGTCTGCTCTATTCTCTCTTGGGCCATCACACAGATGCTGATGCATGCTTTTGTCAGCAGTCAGACAAACTACTTTAGTGCCCTGCTCTCTCTCTTCCCAAAAAGAATATCTTGGGTTTACTACAAAATTCTGCAGCACATGTCCTGACTAGGACCAGAGGGCGGGACCACATTACACTGTTTTTTAAAATCACTGCACTGGCTCTTTGTGTGTTTCAGGATCTGGTTTTTAAATGTCTTAATGGTCTTGAACATTCTTATCTTTCAGAACTGCTTTTACCCTACGAACCTTTGTGCTCCTCTGGCAGCAGGCTCCTGGTCCTTCCCAAAGTCAGGGCACACTCACAGCGAGGTGTCTGTCCAGTACTAAGGCCCTCATCTATGGAACAGCCTGCAGAGGACCTCAGGGCCGCAATTTAGTAAATAAATATACTAAATTACATTTATTTAGTATATTTATTTAGTTTATATTATGTTCTTAATGCTACTTTATATCCTAGTTCTTAGTTTTTAACTCTGTAGGAGCCCTCTGTGCCAGGAGCGGAGGTCGGCTGTTGCTTCTGGGGCCTGTCTCATGGGCTTGGGTTAAGGTTAAGGTTAGTGGCTGCAGGCGGCTCTCTGCTCCTGACGCAGACGGCTCCTCTGATGAGTCTTCCTCAATTGGTTTGTCTGTACTCAGCCTCCTTTATCTGTACCTAGCCTTATGCATTTTAGAGTGTGAGTGTGTGCGTGTGTGTGTGGGTTGTATGATTGTGTGGGGTGGAGCAGTTATGGTGTAGGGTGGTTGGGTGAAAGGTCATGTGGGATTGTTTTTTAATGACTGTAAAGCAGTTTGTGTTATATTTTTGTATCAAAAGCACTTTATAAATAAAGTTTGATTTGACTGGATTTGAAATGCAAGGAGTTTAATGCCATACTGTGGAAGATTCCAGGCAAAGCAATAACATCTCCATGGTGACAAGCAGGCAGCAGACCCTCTACCAGAAAAGCTACACACTGCACCTTTAACATTCAATTAAAAACAGTCTTAAAAAGATCAAGCTTCAGATTCTGGTAGTTTATTTTTCTCACTCGTCTCAGTCTCTTCAGGCAGATTTAGTGACTGCTGCGTTTCAGAGCCAATCCCTGAATCACTTTGTTGTTGAAACGTTGTAAAAGTGGGTGGTGTTCTGTGACTGTCCTTCCCGGTGGTATTATTGCCTTTACTTCTCCTCAGAGACTTGAGCAGGAGCGGTTGTATCGATCGGGCGGACGCTGCTCGGGAGCCAGGCACGGTCCGTTTGTTGACATGTTCAATGGTTAACCGACATTTGAGCACTTGTAGAAATACCTCCCTGAATTGTTTGGAGGAGAGGTTGTAGAGGAAAGGGTTGATGACAGAGCTAAGGTAGAAGAAAGTGTCTGCGATGGGGTGGAGGATGATGTAAGCGTGGAAAAATTGAATGGTCCAGCGGGATTTGGGCACGGCGGCCATCATGAGACGACGGATCTGGTTTGGGAGCCAACACACCATCAGAGAGCCGACGATCAGACCTGCAAGGAAGAGGAAATACAAGGTTATGTTTGGCTTTGATTTGGATAAGGTAGTAGTAGTAGTAGTAGTAGTAGTAGATGTGAAACAGTAGAAGATGTGAGACAGGCCTCTACTTTGACAATGTTGAAATCCAGGTTAAAAATGGTTCTGTTTAGCTGTGCATATGACTGAAAGACTTTTATTCTGCACTTTTCTTTTTTAATGTTAATTTTATGATGATCATTTATGTTTTGATTTGTTGTATTGTGATTTTAATGTCTTTCTTATTCTCTAAAGCACTTTGAATAACTTTGTGTACGAATTGTGCTATACAAATAAACTTGCCTTGCCTTGCCTAGTAATAGTAGTAGTAGTAGTAGTAGTAGTAGTAGCAGTATCAGTAGCACTAGTATAGGACTAGAGATAATTGTGAATTTGTGCTCATTTTAGAAGCAAACGTAGTAGTAGTTATAGTAGTAGTAGTAGTAGTAGTAATCACCATCAAATTAATACCAATTTTGATGTGGTCTTTTGTGTGTGGATGAATGCATCATAAAGGACTAAACTGGGCTCAAATCAGAGCCAAGTGTCCAATCCAATCCACTTTATTTCTATGACATATTTTACAAACAAAAGCCGTCTCAAAGTGCTGCACATAAAACCAACTACTTAACACATTAAGGAAACAATAAAAGACACAGAGGACCACTGTGTTTTTAAACTCCATACACCTTCACTAGAATCATTTTGATGATTTCAGACCTAAGGAATTGCTGATCTCTATTGAACAAAAGTTAAAGGTAGCTGTTAACTTTAAAACTATTGCTTCATGACATCACAAGGTGGAAAAGAGCATTTTGAGCTTTGGAGATGCAGAAAGCCCAATAATTCAGGACTACTCAAACGTGTGAATGAAACAAAACACAACTCCATTTATGTTTTGACGATGGCTAAAAGCTCACAAGAGTCAGTTTTGAGTAATGTAGGATCTTTAAGTGGCGACTAGCTGCATGGATTTAAAAAAACAAATTCAGTTAAATCCAGAATGAACTGAGCACTTGATGCTTTTGTAAAATGATGAATGTTTTTTGAATAAATAGATAAACAAAACAATGCAAAAATAAACATGTAAACACTAAATACATTGAGTGAGATGGTTTAAAATGTCCAGTTTGAGTTTGGTTTATGCTGTCCTCATTGTTCCCAAAAGAGCACTTTAATTTGTTGCTTAATTAGACTCTCAGCTCCTGAATTAGACTATTAAAGGTTATGGCTCCTGACATTCAGATCTGAAAATGCCACAATCAGAGTAAGTGTGTGCGGGTATCATTGAACTACAAAATGAGAGATAAAAACTGAGGTAGAACTAATAATAAATTAATTTTTTATCGCTACCTGGCACAGTGGCGGAGTGAACAGCACTTTGGTCTCACAGCGAGAAGGTCTGGGGTGCGACTACCGATGGAGTTTCAGTTCAGTTCAATTCATTTTTATTCATATAGCACCATAAACTGCAGATATAAATTGACATAGCTAACGCGCTAGTCGCCACATTCCAAATAGGAAGTGATCATGGGCGCACTTCCGGCTCCATTGACTCTGGCTCCAATTCACTTTACATCAGAAAACTGTGGCCCCTCTCTCTGTAACAGCTACTATCAGGCTAATCATTTTGGTCATATTTGTATTAACCTGCTCTACATGATCTTTGTGTTTTTATTTTGCTATTGTGTCAGTAAATCAAGATATGAACAGGCAAATCAGGTGCTTTCTTTCCCTGAGGGAGCTGCCACTAGGGTTAGCAACAGGTTTGATTGACAGCGTTGCCGCCCGCTCCCTGCTAAACCAGCGGTGTGGTCTCTCTCCGGATTGGCTCTTTGGCTGTTATGATACTCGCAGTCGGAATTTCTAATATGGAACTTGTCTCCAAATTTGACCCTGTAACTGCTCTAGCCTCGATGAGCTTCATTTGACTGGAGCCGAACGCTATGGGTGACGTCACAAATAGGTAAAAGAACAATAAAACACCAATAAACACCAAGATATCCTGTCTAGCTAGTATTAAATGCCAGGGAGAAGAGGTGAGTTTTCAGTGTAGTCTTAGTTTGCATGTTCTCCTCGTGCCTGGGTGGGTTTCCTCTGGGCACTCCAGTTTCTCCCATCACCATAAAACATGTCTGTAGGCTCCAGCTAAGGTAGTACTGACAAAGCCTGGCTCAAGATGTGGAAATGTGTCCCTGGGCTCCCACTGCTCCTCACACTATTGCACAAGACAATTACAATGGAAGTCAGACAAGTAACAAACATAATAACACATGGGTATTTATTTTGATTTTGAAAAGAAAAATTGAAAAAAAAAAAGAAGAATAGACAGTGGTAGAAGTACTCAATTTTGTAAAAGTACAGATATCAGAGCAAAAAAATAGAAGTAGAAGTAAAAAGTATCAACTGAAAAAATCTACTTAGGTAAAAGTATTAAAGTACCTGTATAAAAATGTACCTAAAGAGTAAAAAGTAAAATATTTCACGCAAATTTTTAGGTCTTATAAGGCTTCAAATTTAGCGATTTTGATAAAGATTTGTGCTGAATTTTGTTCAACAGCAACAATTAAATCGATCGTTTTTTCCGAGCTATTTTTATTAGTATATTTTTGTTTGCTCAAACTACAAGCATGTTAAAAATAAACCCCTCAGACTTTTCAGCAGGCCTCAAACAGTAATAAAAAAATCTTTTAGATTTCAGTCCTGTTCAAAAATGTAGTGGAGTAGAAAGTACAGATACCTGTTCTCAAATGTAGTAAAGTGAAAGAAAAAAGTATCCACTTTAAAATTTAGTGGAGTACAGATATCTAATATTTGCGCTTACTACTTTTACTTCAGTCCCTTCCACCACTGAGAATGGAGAGGTGATAACATTAAACAAATCAAAACTGCAACAGGCACTTTCATTTTTATGCCTTTTTTCTAAATGTGTGAAATGTATTAATCGTGTGCTGTCTTGGAATATAGATCTTTTTAAGTGGTTTGTGTTGAAACTGAAACTGAACTGAAATGCAGAGTTAGGGTGACCAGATTTTCAAAACTCTAAACTGGGACACACCTGGTTTGGGATGGTTGATATAAATAATATTGTGAAAAGAGCGTGTAACACTGTTACAATCTCAACTCACTTGGGGCAGTCATAATCTGAGAGACTTTTATTTCCCTCATGCTCATTTTCAAGCACTGTATTTTAGGTAAACAAATAATACAAATAATACAATATATTCCCTTCTTTACCATAGACTGTATAAAGAAGTGGACTAAGTGAGTGTGACGTCACCCCTAGTGTTCGACTCTAGTCAAATGAAGCTCATCGAGGCCAGAGCAGTTATAGGAGTGAATTTGGATCCGAGTTCCATATTTGGAATTCCGACCATGAGTATCATAATAACCAAAGAGCCAATCCGAAGTAAGGCTGTTGAAGGTAACGCCCCTTCCTGCCCGCACCACTGGTTTAGCAGGGAGCGGGCGCTTAGCAACACTGTCAATCAAGCCTGTTGCTAACACTAGCGGGAGCGACCTCAGGGGAAGAAGGTGCCAGATTTGTCTGTTATGTCCATATCTTGATTTGTGGACACAATAATGAAATAAAAATACCAGGATCATGTAAAGCAGCTTAATACAAACATTTTAAAACCAAAATGACGAGTCTGACAGCAGCAGTTACAGAGAGACGGGTGACAGTTTTTCAATAGAAAGAGAGTCGATGAACTGGAAGCACGCCCATGATCACTTCCTATTTGGAATGTGGCCAGCAGGTTACCTATGTCCATTTTTATATACAGTCTATGCTCTTTGCTGTTGGTGGGGATCAAATTAGTCAACAATAGGGACGTCTGGGACATCTCTTGTATAAAACAATAATAAATAGGGACGTCTGGTCAACCTCTCTGAAGAATCTGAAATCAAAAGATCCCCATGTTTTCATATTTTTACTAATACTGGTACAAAAACATTTGACTTTTATATTCATTGATTCCACATTCAGCCCTGTCTGTGCGTATACGGTTTGCATCAGATTTCACACAATAGTCTCATTTATCTTTTGTCCCCTTTCTCCAACCCCTCTTGAATTAAATCTCATTCAAAATGTGTCTCGATGGAAAAAATAGTCATTTCCCTCCCGCAGCAGACGGGAGAAAGAGCGTGGGTAATTTTAGGTTCAAATCCTCAGAATGTGACTTTGAATTGATTTGGGAGCTCACACAAGAAGCTGATTGGTCATTATCGCCCTTTAAAACCTGATCCAGTCACACAGGGATTACACAAGTCAATGTAGCTGTAAAAGAGAGTGTTTGGAAACATATAGCAGTTCATAGAAGATAATCCACTTCATTGTATGTGTAGAGACTGTAAGTGGAGCTAACCTGCTATCTGCTGCGTTCAAAATAGGAAGTGATTATAGGTGCAACTTGGCTCCATCACTTTCTATTGAAAAAACTGTGCCTCTTTCTTTGTAACAACTGCTGGCCACATTCTCATTCTGCTCTTAAAATATTCGTTTTAGCCCCTGTCCAGCCAGAACCGCACACTTTGACAAAACTTTACAAAGACAGGTGGGTCTAAAACCGTTTCCTGTCTCCCTGATTTCAGAGGCTATGATTGACAGGCGGATGAACCAATCAGAGAGACGCATGCTCCGTTCAGGTTTCAACAAACATGGCGGCTTACGAAATTTCTGCAGAATCAACAATTGAAGGTAAAATAAGTTATATATTTTGTTCTGAATGATATGAGAATTTGTGCTGTGGTTGGATAATCCCACGTTAGGATGGAGGTTTGTCACGCTCTGCTTCCAGACCCTTTTGGATTCAAACTGAATGTAGAAGAGACCGGCTGCTCAAGCAACCGCTCTACAAGATCCTGGTGTTTTTATTTCACTATTTTGTGCATAAATCAAGATATTAACAATAGTAACAGACCATTCAGGTACCTTCTTTTCCGGATATCGGCTCTCGCTCGCATTAGCAACAGATTTGATTGCCAGCCATAGCGCTTTGTTGCTAAGCGCCAGCCCCCTGCTAATCTGTTGGTTAGAGTCTATGATTATGATTGTGAGCTTTGAATGTAGAGAAAAACTGAAGTGAAAACATGTTGTGAATCGAAAGTTTTGGGGTTTTTTTTTTTTTTTTTTTGTACTTTTCAAGATTTCATTCAAACTTATAAGTACTAAGTTTTGTTTCAGCTGTTCATTCACACTATTGTTTTTGGTACTTCTATATTGCGCTGAGTGTTTTGCTCCTTGGAAACAAAGGATTTCTTATTGCCACTGTAAATGGGTCTGACACCGCAAAGCTATTGTTCAAAACCGAAAAAGTATGTTGTTTTATAAAGTTTCTGGTCTCTCAGGAGGGCTGCACTGTTTGGTCCAACTGCAGATTTAGATAACAAGGTTTGTACTTTATTTTGTCTAATCTCTTTTGTTTAATAAGTGGAATATTCACAAAGGGTCAGTGTTTAATTGGGCTTAAGACTATGTTTTTCCGCCAACTCTGCAACATGTGTAACTTCTAACACAGCATTATTTTAAAAGGACTAACTTTGCAAAACAATATGGTAAACCTGCACATAACTGTATTTAATGAGTAAATAAAGTTTTTTGTCCCATAGAGTTGTTGTAAAAGTCTGTGTGTACTTGTTTTAATTAGGTTTTTGTTGCATAGTCGTACGTACCCTTCCCATTCATCAGTATAAAAGACAAGATGATCTCTAGGGCTGTAGTCGACTAAAGAAATTCTCGGTCAGACACGTGCTGCTGATAGATTGGTCGATTACAAAGGGGGCGTGGCAAAAACTCTCAAAACTATTACGTATCTCTATTTATCTGACCCAGCCTGCGCTCACAAGACTACACCTGCAGAGGAGTTCATGCGGAAACTACTATTTACACAGAAAAAGTACTAGGAAACAATGTATTTATATAAAGACAGATTCGACTTGTGAATCATGAGTTTAATCTGCCTTTTTACATATAAAGGTACGGAAATGTGTGAAAAACAGAACTGGCTCATTTTAAATGTTTTGCAGTGGTCCAAAGTTATTCCTCACTTACCTTATGCATTCAGAGCATCCTAATTATGCACGGTGATGAGTTTATAAGTGCTTTTCACAACTTTGAGACCAGAGTGGAGAGTTGCCGTGAAGGTAAAGCTAACACAACAATGAAACGCTTTATAATTAAATGCAGACATATTTTTACCTCAAGCGCTGCTTATACAATATATCTGTACTGAGGTAATATCTTTTTTTTTTTAAATACATGGGGAAAAAATCGGGTACAGGCCTTTATTAAAATTCAAAATTCCATAGATACAACCAGGGCAGCTTATAGGCAAATGCTATACAAATATGTCAAAGGGCCTATATTACACTAATGATCTATGTTCTAATGTTGTTTCCTCATCACAAACATACCTGGAGTTGTGTTTTGTTTCATTCACACACAAATCCTGCAACTCCAGGTACGTGTTTGAGGTTTAAAGCTCACAAGAGTCCATTTTGTGTAATATAGAGCCTTTATGGATTCTTCTCTGAGTTCTCCCTGTATTCTACGTTTCCTTCCTTGTGTTTCGGTCTCTGGACACACTGTTGTTGAAGGAGCCTCTAGCCTTGCCTTCAGCAGCAGATCATATGAGACTGATGTTTTTGATAAATCCAGATGTGAAACTTCTAATATCCAAAACAAAACAGACAGTCAACAGTTGTGTTCGGCTCATGGAGAATCACAAGACGCTGTTGGAAAACTTGACTTCAGTGAATTATTAGCAGTGATAGCTTACTTAGACGAATGATATTGATTCACAAACGAAACTAACTGAACACACTATGCTCAGTACAATAAAACAATCTTAAAAAACAAAAACACAAACACACATACGCACACACACCTGTACACACACAGACACACACACTTGATACCACTGATACTTTGCAGCTGATGTCATAAACATTCCCTAGGGGTGTGACGCTAACTGAAGCATTACTCCGTCTGAAGCGCTACTAGACTTTAAACATGTCCCTCTCAGATATTATTAGTCACAATCTAGCTAGCATTAGACAACAGTTTTTCAGTTAGTCACTCTCACCATTTTTGTTGAAAATCAAACATTGTATTGATCACAGGCTCCTCAAAATGTCTTGTATAAATCAATTTTGTATTTTCTCTGGCGTTTTCAGACAATCTTTAACTACCAAACTTTTTTTTAGTAGTTATTGCTAATGTGCGCATTGTGTCACCATGGTAACTGCTGAACTTTCCACCGTAGAGATACATGTAGAACTTTTTTTATATGGTGCTGCCCTAATTCCTAGACCATGTGTATATTCTTAATATGTTCGGTGTGTGTTTTATGTCACTAACACTAGCTGGGGAAGTGTCTTGCTCAACGACAGTATGCAACTATCACAGCAGGGATTGAACCTCTAACCTGAGTGTGTGTACAACTCGAAAAATTGCTGCTGCCACCCCCCCGGACAAACCTGGATATGCATGAATGAATGGAGAAACTGGTTTATCAAGTCTTACTGATTTAAAAATGGGTGATTGTATTTTTTTGATTATGAAACTTTGAAGAGAACTTACAGTACAAACCAATCCAAAGTTCAAAACTATCTTAGGCATTCTCACAAGTTTGTTTATCCAGTGATGAAACATACATTTTCCCTCGGGCCATAAATAAATCTAGCATTTAAAAAACACTGATACTGAAGCATGTTATTTTCATTTTGAGTTTATGTCCTCTGGCCCTGGTCCCTGGAGTCTCATAGCCCTAACTGTCAGTCTGAGGAATCTGCCTTTAGCGAACGCAGCTCTGGGCCAAAACACCATCACCTGCCACTCAGCAAGCTGAAGCTGGCAGGGACCAGGACAGGGGCGGCAGGGACAGGGGCAACAAAGACAGGGGCGACAGGAACAGGGCAGGGGCAGCAGGGACAGGGCAGGGGCAGCAAGGACAGGGGCAACAGAAACAGGGCAGGGACAAGAACAGGGGCAGCATTGACAGGGGCGACAGAAATAGGGCTGGGACAGGGTAGAGGCGACAGGGACAGGGCCGACAGGGACAGGGGTTGCAGGGACAGGACAGGAGCAAATGCTCCCCCTGCCGGTAGAGGTGGGTACAAGACATAATTGTACTCAAATGTAAGAGTACTGTAACTTAAAATAAAATAACATTACTAAATGAATAAGTAGTAATTGTTTGATGGGAAAAAATGATTGTCATATTAAAGGCGCTCTACCTGATTTTTATGGAAAACAGAGCTAGTTCATTTTAAAGGGTTTACAGTGGTCCTCACTTTCCTTAATGCATTCTTAGCATTCTAATTATTCACCATAATGAGTTTATGATGAGTGTGATTCACTCTCAGAGGCCAAAGTGGAGTTCTGCTAACATTCAACAGCATTACTTCCTGGTTTGGTCATGATAAAAATGCTTTATAATTAAATGTAGATGCAGCACACAGAGGTCTCATTCTGAGACTGCTTTTACAACATATCTGTGCTGGGTCTTAATTCTCACATTTGCAGTTTAACAGGTTGTTTTGCACTATATGTTCAGAGTCAAACACATATGGCTGGTAGATGATAGAAAATTACTTTAATATAATATTATCTTTTCCTCTGCGGCACAGATGGCCTGAGGACGATGGTGGGTGACCCCTGCTCTATGTTAAGTGAGTCAGTCCTGATGGGCGTCAAATATGATCAAGTTCAGTCGTTTTGGAAGAACATGGTACATGGCTCTAGGGCTGCCCTAAGAGACAGAGAGAAGGAGAGACAGAGAGGGAGACACAGAGAGGGAGAGAGACAGAGAGAGACAGAGAGAGACAGTGAGTGACAGAGAGAGGGAGAGACAGAGAGAGAGAGAGAGAGCCAGAGAGGGAGGGAGAGAGAAAGAGAGCGAAAGAGAGAGGGAGAGACAGAGAGAGCCAGAGAGAGGGAGAGCGACAGAGAGTGAGAGAGACAGAGAGAGGGAGAGAGAGACAGAGACGGAGAGAGGGAGAGACAGAGAGGGAGAGAGACAGAGAGAGAGAGAGACACGGAGAGAGAGGGAGTGTGGGGAGGGAGAGCCCAAGTTTTGTGATATAGTGGTTCAATTCCCTGGAAGTATCATTGGACATTTAAAATGAACTTGTCTGATATTGTTAACGAGTATTTTCAAATAAACAATAATACACTAAATAAATATAATCTATACTTAATGAAGGGGCTGAAAAACAACGGTACATGATTTGTGAGGCCTAATGACAAGAGCAGCTCATATCAGTCTATGTGTTTGTCAAGTGTTTACTGTTTGGAAATGACATTGCAAAACGCCTTCATTTTGGGAAAGTTTGAGTGTCTTTCGAGTGGTTTTGTAACAGTCACAATGACATGATTCCACCTGTGATACTGGCTTATACTTCACACTTTTTAAACATTGCCATTTTTCATTTATTTTGTTTATCTTGTATTTATATGTATTTGTATTTCTTTTGTCTTTTCTTCAGTTTATGTCTGCAGCTCAGTTTAAAGGGCCCATATTACGCTATTTTCTGATCTGTTCTAATGTTGTTTCCTCATCAAAAACATAGCTGGAGTTGTGTTTTGTTTCATTCACACATGTTTAACACACAAACCCTGCAGATTTAGGCTGAGTTCTTCTCTCAAAATGAAAACACTCTGTTCCACCTTGTGATGTCATGTGGTAATACAGGAAGTGCTCCATTGTGTTTTAAACTCCCATACACTATCTCTAGAATCATTTGGATAATTTCACCCCTAGAATTGCCTTGTCTCTACTGAATCAAAGGTAAAAGTTAGCTGTTAACTTGGAAACTACCACTACATGACATCACAAAGTGGTTACTCAAACATGTGTGAATGAAACAAAACACAACTCTACGTATATTTTAAAAAAGCTCACAAGAGTCCATTTTGCGTAATATAGGACCTTTAAAGTACAGAGATTTAAGAATGTTGCAAAGTCATGTGACGCAACCTATTTGCATTTCCTGTTATAGGCGACATTTTGAGGACTTTTTTCCATTCAAATGATACATATTTTTGTTTTAAATTGTTAATCCCTATCGACAACTGTCCAAATTTTTCATAATTCTATAACCCATAGATGGAATAACTCAAACCCAACACCTTCTACCTTGTTTAACCTCATTTCACAAGTGCTTCTGTCAGGGGTAAAGGTCTTGAAGCACCAAAACATTGTTAATATTCGCTTCACAAATGCCGGCTCTCAACTGAAAAAAAAAAAAGAGAAAAAACTCTACAAGGTAATTAACCCGGTGTCTTGTTCGTGTGCGGCCAGCGAAAAGAACGTCCTCTGCTTTTAATTACTGCACAAAGTCACAGCGAATGGGATTAAGAGTTAGTCTCAAGTGAAACGGTTACACATTTTAAAGAGGAGAGAGGCCCTATGGGGAGTGTGTGCTGTTCATGTGAGATCACGCCTGGATCTTTATAGTTTAAATTTGAACAGAGGAGGGGAGGAGCCAAAAGACTGAAGTCAAGAGTAAAAAGTCCAAGAAATGACTCAAGTAAGAGTAAAAAGTATTTGGGAAAAGTACTATACAATTCATCTGATTTATAATTTATATCGTCACATTTTTATATGGCGCTTTTCCACCTTCAAGGCACTCAAAGCACTTTACATCAAGGAACCACTCACCCATTCAGAAACACACATTCATACACCAGTGTACACAGACTCTGGGGGTTAAGTGTCTGTGTCTGTGTCTGTGACACAACGACAGTATCCATTTGTGGGAGCTGGAATCGCCAACCTGTGGGTCAATGGATCTAACCGCTCTACCAATGATATTTATGTCAAAAGCAGGATTTGAACCGCCAACCTTCAGCTCAGTGGACAAGCACTCTACCAACTGAGCTACTGTCGCCATTTGGAAGGACAGATATTAAATAATGCAGAAAAATGGTGACGTCTAAATCATATCTGAAGGCGCTGCAAGAAACACAAATGTTCAAATCATTTCATATTGTCGACATAAAACTTTTGTCACTTGTAGATTTACTCACAGTGGGAAGAGGAACCCAAAGTTTTACTCAAGTAAGAGAACTGTTACTTCAATAAAAGTTTTACTTCAATAAAATATTACTCAAGTAGGAGTAAAAGTATGCTGCTAGAAAAATACTCTGAAAAGTTTCTCGAGTAAATGTAACTGCGTATTATCCACGTCTATTCTTATATCACTACAGTTTAAATGTGAGGACATGTCAGAATGTCTATGCACTTCCTGTTATAGGCAACATTTTTAGGATTTTTCACCATTCAAAAGATACAATATTATGTTATTTACTGATTTATTTATTCCAGGGACACATTTCTGTAAATATGTCAGAATTAGCCAAGCCTAGTCCCGTGATGAGTGTTGAGAAGCAGCTGAATACATATACATATTCAGAATAGTAGTTTTGAGTAACTATTCCGGTACAGTTACTCTTTCAATTGGTGGTATTCAGAAAACAATTACTTTCATAAATTGAAAGAAATACATGGCAGTACATCATCATGCAATTTTGTCTTTGAAATGCACAATATTAGTGAGAAAAAAGAGAAAACGTCGCCCTTTCAAGGGTGTATGTGTGATTGTCCTTCTCTAATTGGACATACATTGTATAGCAAATAGGGCAACAAAAATAAAACTGTTTGTAATTCATTCAGTAAATATAATGCAACTCGATGTAAAAGTATTCTAAGTATTCAGAATACAGTACTCTGATTTGACCATGTAACAGAATACGTTATACGTATTCTGTAACTAACCATTCTTCCCAAGACTGTCCATGACAGATGTTGGTGTCAGCCTAAAAATGTTTTAAACTGATAATTCCTATGGCAACAGTCCTAATCTTTTATTATTCTGAAACCCATAGATGCCTTCTATACACTACTTTGCAATGCAGTTATATTCAGACAGTGTTTGAGCAATCTAAAGATGAAGATTAGGCTTACTGAAATACAGAATATCTGAACGATCTGAAAATCTGAACAAATATATGTATAAGGTTAGGACACAATACTACAGATATAAAGATATACACGTGACTAACTGTGTTTACTCTGGTGTGATGGTGACGTTTGTGTGCTACAAATGTCACTGAGGTCAGCACACACACTCAGAACACTGAAACCAGCTATAATGTTATAATGTTAAATAAGCTATAATGATAGTGTTTATGTTTTTACCTGAATTTAAAGGTAGACTATGTAACTTTTCTGGGGCAGGGTCTGCCACCAGTTTGGCTTCATCGAGATGTCATTTATTTACACTCTAGCATTAACAGTTACAGAAACAGCAAAAGGTGTCAACCCTGAACTAAACACAAAATATCAGATCATTACAATATGTGCGTATGTGTGAATTGTTCCATACCGTTGCATTAAACTTATCTAGGGCTGGGCCATTTTGATAATAAAAGTCGATTTATTTCTCCAAAAATAATTTCCCCTCTCTATACTAATAATGTACTGCCAGCTACAGAAAATGGTCCAAACTGAAAAGATTGATTTCAGAAGTGATTATATTGAAGCCATTGGCCACTGGGAGAAATCTTTTATAAATGAGAGAAAACAAACTATTGCATTAAACATTGATTCACTGATTTGAATGCAGTCAACACCGCATGGCCCTGTTTCTGGCCCTGTTTCTGGCCCTGTTTTTTTGCCTAAAATTATGCATCTTGCATTTATTCAGGTACATGTGTTTTTAATGCATAAAAAAGACTTGGCCCTGTGATGTTACCTGCTTGTCTCCATGGAGATGGATACGTTTAAAATCATACTAGGGGACACTGGGACAACATCCTACTGAACCTATGAATTTCTTGCTGCAACGGCTAACCACTCTGCCACTGTGATGCCAAATTATTTTCATTTTTTCCCACTTCTACAAAAGTTGTGCCTATATTTTAAGCACAATTTCATCATGAAAATCAAAACAGGTTTCCCAAACACTGACCCAATATTCATGTACACTGTGCATTTGTTCACTGGATCTGTACAGCAGTGAGTTAAAGTATCTTTCTTATCATTATTTGCTGCTGAAAGGTGGAATGAACGGATGCTTTCTATAGATTTGTGTTTACAGTTTGGGGTCAAGAGCACTACAGAACCAGAGCAGTGAGCGCATGTCTAAAATACATCACTTACATTGTCCAAACACTTGTCCAAAAGTACACTAACTAAACTCAACAGGTCTGTTCTGCATATATACATAGAGGCAGTGCTATACACAGGAACTTAAGACATGGGCAAAACACAGCCTATTACATGTATGGGCTGACAGTATTCTGTATTCATTTTACATATAATCTACTGAACAAAATAGTGTAAATATATTTGATAGTAAATAAAGAGCAACTGTGGTAAATGAATACGGTTATTAAAGGTTTCCTGTGTAACTTTTCTGCTGACCTCCATGGAGATGTTATTGCATTACCTGAAATGTTCCATAGTACGGCATTAAACTTTTCTATCTTGCATCTATTCAATTGCAAGTGCATCTACTGCACCTATCCACAGAGCTACCTTTAACTTGGCCTGGTGGCATCACTTTCTTGTTTCCATGGAGATAGATATGCTTAATGCCATACGGTGGAACGTTCCAGGCAAAGCACTAACATCTCCATGGAGACAGCAGGTGGCAGACCCTCCATCAAAAAAATGATATATGACAAGACAGGTTAAGGTCACACAATTTAATAGATATAAGATTTTGACTTACCTAGAAAAATGATGGTCTGCTTCCGGGCCATTTTCACTTTGGGACTTTCGTGTTTGGGTGCTGCGTAGCTCCCGTTAGCCTCTCTGTCCACTGAGCTTAACGGTCTTCTCAAAACCAGGATCATGGCCCTACACATGAACGCCACACCGATGAGTACGATCATATAAACTACAAACGCTATGAAGATGCTAACTCGAAACATCACCCATTTATCCCTCAAGTTTGTACAAAAAGTCAGATTTTGGGCTGGCATGTCTTGGCGAAATGGGATATGACCTTGCGTTCCCGTAGCGACCAACAGCGGTAAAGCTACTAGCACAGACACCAACCATGCAAATGTGATTAGCCCTGATGTCCTCTTCCCTCCCAATGCCTTGAACTTGAATGGGTGACAGATAGCCACGTAGCGCTCAAAGCTAAGCGTAGCCACGTTTAGGATAGTGGCGTAGCTGCATGCTTCAAAAAGGAAGCTGTAGATTTTGCACGAAGCGTTCCCAGATGTGGAGGAAAATGGGAACCAAATTGCGCTATACAACTCCACCGGCATCCCAATTAGCAGCACTAGCAAGTCGGAGCACGCTAAGCTAACCATGTGACTGGTAACGTTTTTCTGCAAATATCCGTTTCGTTTCAAAATTTGCGTAACTCGGATTGTTATTGAATTACCCACAATTCCAGTCACCAAAATGAGGCTGTACAAAATAGTCAGGAAAACCTTTAGGGAATAATTTGGCTCCAGTTCTCTCCAATCTTTCTCTTCGGCGATTTCATATTCTTCCATGTCTTCGTTCATTGTCGACATTTAAGCACTGATTTACCAGCAACTGATTGAGCTGTTATCAGTTTAGTTTCAGATTATGTTCAAAAACTCCACTTGGAATGGCACGCCGAAGAAATTTCCTCTTAAAAAAATCCTATATTTTCAGTCTAAACATCGATCCAGCTTTCCTTAACGTCTGTGTAGCCCCATAGTGTTGAATTCTTTGCTCATTTGTCCTGTTTGTAGCGCTAATCGTGTAGTTTCAACCTTCTCTGACCAAAGTATGAGCCAACATGCCGTTTCCCTCCTCCCACTGACAAAAGGCAGGGCAGTTAAACATTAACCAGAAGTTTAGGCAGCCCGCCCCATGCGTTTCTTATCTCCATTAATTACAACGTGTTCCTCTTACTCATAAAACATTCTTAGATAGACCATAAGAGCCTAATTGTTAAAGGACTTTATTAAAGGTCCTATATTGCGCAAAATGGACTCCTGTGAGCTTTAAGCCATGTTAGAATGTTGTTCCCTCATCAAAAACATACCTGGAGTTGTGTTTTGTTTCATTCACACGAGTTTGAGTAACCCTGCATTATTAGTCTGGCTATATCTCCAAACTCAAAATTCCTCTGTTCCACCTGATGATGTCATGAAGTGGTAGTTTTCAAGCTAACTTTTACCTTTTGTTCAATAGAGATTGGCAGTTCTTGGGCTGAAATTCTAGTGAAGGTGTATGGAGTTTACAAACACAATGGGGCATTTCCTGTATTGCCACATGACATCACAAGGTGGAACAGAGTGTTTTGGTTTGAGAGAAGAACTCAGTCTAAATATTCAGGGTTTGTGTGTTAAACATGTGTGAATGAAACAAAACACAACACCAGGTCTGTTTGTGATGAGGAAACAACATTATAACATAGATCAGAAAACAGTGTAATATGGCCCTTTACGTTAGACCTCAGAGGCAGAAGTCATTTATTAAGGTAATGTGAATTGATTTAGGGTTGTCAAAAATCAATACCCAGATCCAAATCTAAAACAAGTATCAAAACTAGACACTAATTTGATTGAGAAATTAAACAAATGAGTTGTTTTCAGATTGTAGGATGTGATAATGTCATACTCTTAGATGGGGGCAAGAGTCAGATTTCCCTATTGATTACACTATACTTTGTCATGAAAAAGCCAAAATGTACAAATAGTCCAATGAGGTTCATCTGGTCTTCTGATAATTTGTTTTAATAGATTATTTTTTTCAGACCAAGGTTTAGTTTGTTTTCATACCTGACAGTTGGACTAGCGGTCTTCTTCAGAGTGGTCATGTGATGTTGCAATGACGTGTCCAGTCAGCTGATTTAAACAGGTTTTGGTGCTGGTCTTCAGGACAGTATCCCACGGGACTTTAAACCGGGACGAGGGGGCCTTTTTACTCTTACACTCTTGGGATACTGTCCTGAAGAAGTCAGACTGCAGATGGCGCTGTCGTTCTGCCTCCAAAATCAGAATCAGAATCAGAATCAGAAGACTTTTATTGCCATTGTCAGTGAACACAATTCACAAACTAGGAACTTTCTTCGGTGATAAAGTGCGACATAAAACACTGAATAATAATAATATAAAAAAGTAGAAACAGCTATTATAAATAGTTAAGAAAGATATGCTTAAAAGTAAAATAGACATAGAGGTAAATATATACAACACAACAACATCAGAACAGTGCAAACATGACTTATTAAGGTGACCGGTGTTATCAAGTGTCCAGTTTAGTGCAGATATTCTAAAGTGTCAATTGGTACAGATATTATAAAGTGGCACCAAATCACCAGGGCGACCGTACATGGCGCCAAAATATTCATCTGGCATTAAACTGGTATTTATTCAGTTCAGTTTTATTGCACAAAAATACCTTGATTCTTGATTCTAGGTGAGCATGGTCGCCTCTCCACAGATCTGCCTGTAACTGTAGTGGTGACCCTCTCTCCAGAAATGTTAAATAGATAGAAATTGCTTTAAAATGCACTATTGTTGTAATAAATTATAACAATATAAATGTGTAATTTTTGCTTTACAACTCGGGCTGAACTGATAAAAGTTTAAACCCATCTTACTTAAAGGGCCCATATTATGCTTTTTTCTGATCCAGTAATGTTTCCTCATCACAAACATACCTAGAGTTGTATTTTGTTTCATTCACACATGTTTAACGCACAAACCCTGCAGAAAACACTCTGTTCCACCTTGTGATGTCATGTAGTAATATAGGAAGTGCTCCACTGTGTTTTTAAACATCTCCACTAGAATCTTTTGGATGATTTCAGCACTGGAATTGCCAATCTCTACTGAACAAAAGGTAAAAGGAGCTGTTAACTTGAAAACTACTGCTTCATGACATCACAAGGTGGAACAGAGCATTTTGAGGTTTGGAGATGCAGACAGACTAATCATAACGGATAACTCAAACCTGTCTGAATGAAACAAAACACAACTCTAGGTATGTTTTTGAGGAGTTAACAACATTATAACATGGCTTAAAGCTCACAAGAGTCAATTTTGTGTAATATGGGACCTTTAACTTTAGCTGTCAAAATGATTGATGATAACATTACAAGTCCCTATAAGGTATAAGAATAAGGATAATCTGATTTGAACATTTTGTAGCCTTTTAGAGCAGGCGAAGTACAGACAGGAACAAGCTGTTTTGAAATAAACCAGACAGGTACAGAACAAATCTGAGACAGAAATTCAACTATATAGACTATTTCTGTTTTAATGTATTTTTATATAGTCATGGTGGCTCATACAATAATGAGAGAAGCTATAGATTAATTTACTTATGAAGAAAAATATAGCAGATCTTATCTTAGCAACAGTTAAGAGAGGCTCATGGCAGTATTCATTTGCAGTTTTGTAAAGGATAGTTAAATGACTTGATCCGATGATATGAAGTTTTAAGTAGTTTCTTGATTAAAAATATGCCTGGAGAGTTTTGTTTCATTTATTCATGTTTAAATAATGTAGTGATCTGTTGCTAGGTAGAAAATGCATTATTTCACTACTGTTCCTATCTTCTTTTAAGAATCACTGGCCAATCAGCACACATTGGTAGTCTGCTCTTGTTTGTATTTAAATAGTCTTGACGTAATATGCAAAAAAACTAAAAATATTGTAAGGATTCTTTTGGAGGCATGCAAAATGTGAATAAGTAGATAATAAAAACGATTAAAACTGGTTGCTTATTAAAAAGGAGTGTAGTGTATGGTTGCAGTGTAACCATTCAAATAACAGTATAAAGTGATCTTTTAGCACTTTTGTGTTTCATTTTAAAGTAAAAAACAAAACATTTGGCAGGTTTTAGCACATCTCTGACAGATTGCTCAAATACGGTCTGATTACTGTCATCAACATAACCCCAAAAATATCAGGATTCTCAGTTTTGTTTATATAAGCCATTCCTACTAGAACCAGTGAAGTTATGGCATTTGAATTTTGACTAATGTGAACCCAAATAGTTGGATTTTTAAAGGGCCCATATTACGCTATTTTCTGATCTCTGTTATAATGTTGTTTCCTCATCAAAACATACCCGGAGTTGTGTTTTGTTTCATCACACATGTTCTGTTATAATGTTGTTTCCTCATCAAAACATACCCGGAGTTGTGTTTTGTTTCATTCACACATGTTTAACACACAAACTCTGCATATTGAGTTCTTCTCTCACACAGAAAACACTGTTCCACCTTGTGATGTCATGTGGTAATACAGGAAGTGCTCCACTGTGTTTTTAAACTCCATACACCTTCACTAGAATCATTTGGATCATTTCAGCCCTGGAATTGCAAATCTCTACTGAAGGTAAAAGGTGCCCGTTAACCTGAAAACTACTGCTTGATGACATCACAAGGTGGAACTGAGCATTTTGAGCTTGGGAGATGTAGACAGACTAATAATAAAGGGTTACTCAAGCATGTGTGACTGAAACAAAGCACAACTCCAGATATGTTATAATGTTGTTACCTCATCAAAAACATAAGAGTCGATTTTGTGAAATATAGGACCTTTAAGTCATTCTTGACTTCCTAAATACAGATCATTGCAATAATCACATAAGGTTGGGCAAGTTTGAAAAGATACATTTTAATAGTGCACTGTAAATATGACAGAATAATACAATTCTGGACTAAAACCAATAAAAATTACAGTGAATCACAGCCTTTGAATCTTCATTTAAGACACTTAAATATAAAAGAAACTGCACTGAACCCAACAGAAATCAAAAGCACCATTTGTAAAGTAATTTTAAAAACAAACTAAAAATAAAACAAGACTGCAATTTTGACAGATTTAAGATGATTGGCAAACATGAGATAACAAGTGCAACAGTAAAGTGAATAGAGTTTGTAGATCCATAAAAGGCATGTAGTGACTTCTGTGCTCAGTCCAGTCACGGCAATGAAAACACTCCATAAAAACAACAATAAACTTCACAGAATGAGCCAGACAATATTGACAAAACTCCTTCAGCACAGACACACAAGGCAACAGGAAAAAACACAGAAAAATAACATAACATTTTGAAATTTTTTAAAAGTCATTTTGGACGGTTCAAATAATCAATTAAAATGTTGAAATAGTGATCTGAAAACAATATAAAATTCTGGAAGATGGAGTGGTTAGGAGGACCTTATTAGCTGTAATCAACCCGTTTGACCCCAACAGATTTTTACAATAGAGCTAATTATGTAAAATATATTCTCTGGAAATACACTAAAAATTTAAGTTAGCTCAAAACAGATTTTATACATAAAGAATTTCAGTGATCGTTGTTTTTGGGTGGATGCAGATCATCTATCCAAACTGCATTTTATAATCGTAATAAAGCACAAAGAAAGACTTAAAAGTGCATTATGTAACTTTTTTGGTAAGGGGTACACCACCAGCTCGTCTCCATGGAGATGCTATTGCTTTTCCTGGAATGTTTCACAGTATTTTATTAAACATATCTATCTTCCATTTATTCAGTTACTGTGTTTTAACTGCTAAGTAATACCTCAAAAAACACGCTTTCTTCCTGTGAGTGGCGTTACCTTTCCACAGATCTGACATGGAACTGCTTGTCTTCATGGATAAAGTTTCATGTCATACTTGACCAGGCAAAACAATAGCACCTCTATGGAGACAACCAAGTGGCAGACCCTTATCCACAAAAGTTACACAGTGCACCTTTAATTCACAAAGAAATAGTTTATTAAGGATGATTCAGGCTTTGTAACTCTTGGCTCTGTGCACAACAGCAGCTGGCTAGTTTCTATCAGAGGGTCAGTCATCTCGACCATTTCCGAAGTAATGTCTGTGACGTTTTCCAAATGCGGGGAAAACTTCACCGGAGGACACTTTTGGTTTTAGAAAGCTACGTCTTTGTGTGTCGGGGCTAATGCTAATGCTAATTTCGGAGCCTAATAAATATTTAAATAACGCCACGGAGTAAAATAATCTACACCTATAAATAACTGGGTCGTCCTTACAATACATTTAATTTTGTTGTTATGTTACATTTAACGTTTTAATAGAAGTTAGCATTAGCATTAGTAAGACAGGGTTTCATGTTTTTCTAATTATTACTTTGTTTTGTTGGGATAGTGCCTGTGGTAAATATTTCAAATTTTCAGTTTCAGTTCAGTTTAAGAAGGAAAAAAAATGAATTAAATTACAGGTTGTAGGGTTCTCTATCCATGTCCTAAATACACTGAATGTAACACATTTTTATGACACATAAAAAATTATTGGTCAAATAATAGCTATTGTGAAGTGGTGGAAGGAGTACTCAATTTTGTTACTTAAGTAAAAGTACAGATACCGAAGCAACACAATACTCTACAAGTAAAAGTAGCTCCCTATCCACTGCCTGACTGTCCCTCTGATTGGAACCAGCCAGCTACTGTTTTACACAGAGCCAGTTAAGGGGTTAGGAGTTAGGGTATTAATGAAGTAATTATTAATCCTGAATCATTCTTAATAAACTGTTTGTTCATTATGAATTAAATCTTTGTTCATGCATAATTAAAGTCAACTCAGAGTAGTTATTATAAGTGTTACCCTTTATACATTTGTTAGAAAGGGCCAAATAGTGTATTCCAACTTCAACCAAGGAGTGGTAGCTAATCAAATGACTAGTTTTTTACCTTTTGCATGTGAAGCACTTTGTGACCCATGTCTGTGAAAAGCGCTATATAAATAAATTTTACCTACAAGTTTATTAGTAGTGAATTCCTGCCATTGTGGATAGATAAAGCATTTACCCCAGAATTAGGCCAATATTATAACTTGAGTAATGCTGCTTCATATGAGACAAGTTAAATTAGTGTTCATTTATTTTTACCTATACAGCAGCTACGGCATTTTAACGTTATAGGTAAAATGTCTAGGGAACATTTAGTGGTATTCTTTAAGCACAGCATTGTGGCCTTGGTTCCAGCCATTTTCAAGTGGTACCGTTGTGTTTTGGTCACATATTGATGACTGTCCAGCACCTTAAGTACTATGTAGTAATAGTAGAAGTAAGAGTGTCAGCAAATGTCCAAAGCAGGCATGTAATGTAGCTTGAGTGTTCTTCATAAAGTAAAATAAATAGTTGAATGAGGAGCAGGCACTGGTGAATGTCTCAGAGATTGTCAGTTCATTTCATCTTGGTCAGTTTAACTCACAGGGAATCTGCAGGAGACAAGAAGAAATCATTTTAATCAAGTGGCACTTTCAGAAGGAAAAACACTGAAAATTACAGGAAGTAGGGCTCTCTAACTATGTCCTAAAAACACAAAATTCTACCCAAAAGTTTTATGCATATGGAACATATTTTTCTGAAATTTTTGGAAAAAATACAAATAAAAATAAATAAAATGAGTTGTCATGTCTATTTATTGATCAAATAATAACTATTCTGTAAATCAAAGTTTTGACCTTTGTTTACAGTACGGTCCCTTGCAGGTCCCCATCTATCTATATGCATTCATTCTTCTAACTTATCCATGGGTTTCAGAGTTATGAAAAATGAGCTCCGTAGCCATAGCAATTAACAATTTGAGAAAAAATATTATATCTTTTCAATGGTAAGTCCTCAAAATGTCACCTATAAGCTGTGTCAGGACATGCTAGCCAAGCGCCTTCTGTTGGTGTTTTGTAGTTACACTTTTCAAGAGAACTAAGATTTGGGGGGTTAACAAGATGCGTTATTCTACATCATACTACATGAAATATGAAGGCCAGGGTAAAAATATAATAAAAATACTTATAAAACTCTTCTTTCAGCCTCAGCTAATACTACACAAAACTAGGCCGATATTGAGATCATGAGGAGTACTCATAAACCGGATTTTCAGACTGGGTTGTGTTTAATTTGTGTTTTGAGTAGCGCTGCTGCATGTCCATGGGCTGCTTTAACTCCAAAGGACTTTGTTGTCATTCAGTTCTGAGTCCTCGATTAGAGACACACGCTGAGCTTCAAATCTGCTTTCACCTCGGATAAAAAAATGCCTGACTAAACACCTGACTAAACTACAGTGTATGTTAGAGAGAGGGAGAAAGAGAGAGAGAGAGAGAGACAGAGAGATAAGAAAATGCCCAACTAAACTACAGTGTTTGTTAGTGAGAGAGAGAGGAGAAGAGGAAGCGACAAAGAGACAGAGAGATAAGAAAATGCCCAACTAAACTACAGCGATTTTTAGTGAGAGAGAGAGAGAGACAAGAAAATGCCCAACTAAACTACAGCGTTTGTTAGTGAGAGAGAGAGACAGAGAGAGCGACAGAGAGACAGAGAGATAAGAAAATGCCCAACTAAACTACAGCGATTTTTAGTGAGAGAGAGAGAGAGAGAGACAGAGGGAGTCAGAGGGAGAGACAGAGGGAGGGAGAAAGAGAGAGAGACGGAGAGACAGAGGGAGGGAGAGATGGATAGAGAGATAGAAAGATAGCTAGCTGAAGAAGGAGAGGAAGACAGAGAAAGAGGGAGATGGAGAGAGACAGAGAAAGAGCAACAGAGACAGATAGATAGCTACATAGATAGAGGAAGAGAGTGAGACACACAGAGGGAGGAAATAGAAATAGAGCAATAGAGAAGAAGTGAAAGACAAACAGAGAGTGAGAAAGAGAAAAAGGTGAAATACAGACACAAAGACAGAGAGAGAGACAGAGAGAGAGAGAGACAGAGAGAGAGAGACAGAGAGAGACAGAAAAATAAAGATAAGACAGATTATAGAAAGATATAGAGATAGATGCACAGCGGGAGGGACATAGATATATATAGAGAGAGATAGAGTGAGATAAAGATACATAGACAGAGCGGAAGAGAGACACATGGTGAGAAATAGAGAAAGAGAAATAGAAATAGAGACATGGTTTTGGAGGTGGGTGGCCTGGTTGAGTCTTAAATATTTAGGACATTTAGGACTTCCTGACCAGCTCATGGCCGTCTAAACTCTAGAGGTGTCTGACACAAGATGAGACATGTTGAAGATTGTGAAATGGTGTAAGAGATGCAGTGCAGGCTGAGGAAACCACTTCTCACTTGTTAAAACTGAGTCAGGGTTTTGGTTGTCCTTCCAACAGCGTTTACCAACCTTTTTCTCTCAAGTTCCCCTAAGTGTTTGCTCTGTATTTTTTATACAGAGGGATATCAGTCACGTCCCATTGCCCTCCTTCCTGTCTCCAGCCAGAACCAAACATGATCATCCAATCAGATTTGTTTTTTTCAGTGACACATGTGAAACGAAGGAGCTCATTGGTCACTTATCATTTACAAATAAAATCACATTTCCATCACCTCAGACTAAGAGTTTAGTGCCAAGAGTTTAGTGCCAAAGACTTTTCTTTTTTCCTCGTAAGCAGCCTTATTTGTTTTGATACGAACCAAACGTGACCCTGATCGGCTAATCCACCTGTCAATCACACCCATCTGAACACTGGGAGATTCACCTTTGACCAGACTAACGCCTTCATAAAGTAGAGAAGAAGTGTGTATTCTGGATCCCAGGCAAACTACAAAGAGCATTTTATATTCAAATACTATTCAATTCCACCTTTCTTTAAAATCTGAAATGAGTACCCCCATGGTAAGCTACTGTGAAAGAAATATTTAACCTAAGTTTATTTATACTGACAAAGACGACATTGAACTTTGGGTCAGTTTTTGCTTCATGTGGATAGACCCAGCAATTACAGAGATATTAACCATAAACCAGGTCAAAACATCAGCATTTTTACAGTTAAAAGGTCAAATCTGATGCCGTCCTTGAGCTCAGTGTTAAACTATGGGCAGTTTAGATTGTTATGTTGTCATGTGAACCAAACCTATTATTATAAATTACATTATTGACCTTATTTGCCCCGCCCACTTTTGCCTCTAAATGCTACTAAACAGCACTTTTGTTGTTCTGGAACTTCCGGTTAAGCAGGAATTCCATTCATTTCAATGGAGAATTTGAGAAACACTGCACGATTCTCTGCGAGGCTTTAGAACAGCTTTGTGGTCCGTATAGAATGCTGTGTGCTGTCAAGCTCAGCAGCCCCATGCGAAATAATCATGGATCTATAATAGGAACTGGATAAGACACTCCCCCTCTGTCTGATCGATTAGTGGACGCTCCATAGGCACTGCAGCTTAGAGCACAATGCATTTTTTGTGAATTCAAACTGCCCGTGTTCAGCTGACAGGACATCCACATAGGCCTGTCACAACAATTACTATATCGACCTATCGGTCAATACATCACCGATGGAACAATATTTTTTGGGAATCAAAATTTATTGTGGGGCTTTTTCTTTGCATTAGTAAGTTTATTTTTAAAAAGTTATTTTTTTTGTACTACAATGAGATTTGAGCTGTGGAAGATTGAATTTTGATCTTCTATGACTCATTATACACTGCTCAAAAAACACTTTGAAAACACATTAGATCTA
>KN470852.1:24253-35101 GCA_000787095.1 Periophthalmodon schlosseri | reverse complement strand
CTGCTAATACTACTGCTACTACTGCTAGTACTCCTCCTCCTCCTCTTACTACTACTACTACTACTACTACTACTGTCACTTCTATTATACCCGTTTGGCACCCAGGCTTCTTGACTGAAAACCATAAGGTACAGACTGTATATATAGTCAGGGTTATACCAGTCCCTCTGTCCTTTAGCTAAAGCCCTCAACTGGATGTCAGTGTAATTATTATGGCCACACTCCTTGGAGACTGAAGCCTGGATGATAACAAGGAGGAAAGCGCTTGCATCACTCGTGTAGGTGGCTCCCGCTGTGTCCAAGTCGTTCCTGTCTGTCTGAACAAGAAAAAGCTCAAGAGAAGACTTAGTTTGACTTTTAACAGCACACCATTTTCTCTCTCTGTCATTAAATGTGCAGCTTTTACTTCTCACCTGGAAATCTCTCATTGATGTGAACAAACCGGGCACCTTTCATTTTCAAACCCAGAATCACTTTGGGCTTGTTATTTCTGGGCAAAGCGGACCATCGTCATCAATTATGGAACAGTGGCGAGATGATGAAGGGTTAGTGTAATCTATGCCTCTGTTCGCTCGGGTAAACTGCTGCTTCGTCCTGGAGTTTAAAGGCACGGGCATGTGTAAAGGTAAATGTATATAAGTAATTGGGAAAATCGCTGTTACTTTTGCAAGAGACCACCAGTAACATACTGGAGTTCACACTATTCATAGAAATGTGTTTGCTGAAGCCAGTCTCGAGCAAAACTGCATCAAATGTGTGTCTTTCTTCATTAAAAACTGGCTGAAGGTTTCAACACGACGCCAACAATGTGATTATGATCTGATTATGGAACTGGAAATACATCTAATGTGAGTGATCTGAATTTTTTTCTGATTGTTCACTCCGCAAGAAACATATGCAAAAAAGGACAAAGTAATGTGGCAAAGACAAAAAAGAAAGAGAAGAAGAGATTACCTGCAATGGTGGGTTAAGGTTTGGATTCCAGATAGAAAGTGATCATGAGCACGTTTCCAGCTCCATCGAATCTGGCTCCAATTCGCTTTACATTGGAAAATTGTCACCCCTGTCTCTATAACTGCTGCAGTGAGTCTCGTCGTTTTGCTCTTAAAAAGTTTGTATTAACCCGCTCTACATGATCTTGGTATTTTTATTTCACTATTGTGTCCGTAAATCAAGATATGAACATAATAACAGACAATCCAGGCACCTTCTTTCCCCGTGTCACTCACACTAGCGTTAGCAACTGGTTTGATTGGCAGCGTTGATAAGCACGGACGGAAAGGGGCGCTACCTTCAACCCCTTTGCTCCAGACTGGCTCTTTGGTTGCTATGGTGCTCACGGTCGGAATTCCAAATATGGAACTCGGCTCCAAATTCACCCCAATAACCGCTCTACCCTCGATGAGCTTCATTTGGCTGGAGCCGAACTCTATGGGTGACGTCACACTCCCTTTGTCCACTTCTTTATACAGTCTGTGGGTGAAATGTAACAAAGTAAAAGTAGTAAAGTGCTGTACTTATGTATACATTTTACGTATCTGTACTTTACTTAATTAAATTTTAAAGTGGATATTTTTTACTTTTACTTCACTACATTTGAGAGCAGGTATCTGTACTTTCTACTCTACTACATTTTTAAACTGGATTGAAAAGAAGTGAAAGTAGTTTTTATTATTGTTTGAGACCTGCAGAAAAGGCTGAAGGTTTTTTGTTTTTAGAAAATATTGAGCAAAGAAAAACATAAAAAAATAAAAACAGCAGGGGAAAAAATTGATTCAAAATTCAGCACAAATCTTTATGAAAATCACTACTTCTGAAGCTTTATTAGATCTCAAAATCTGCACAAAATACTTGTACTTTTTACTCTGCTCTTAAGTACATTTTTAAACAGGTACTTTAATACTTTTACTTAAGCAGATTTTTTTATCTGATACTTTTACTTGAGTATTTTTTTGCTTCGATATCTACTTTTACTTAAGTAACAAAATTGAGACTTTTTCCATCACTGATAAACCGACACATACATCTGTTTGTATGTAATATATGTAAACACACACCAAATATCAGATGTCATTTTGGGTTATGTAATTATTGGAGTTATCCGAATGTTCCTGGCCATGTAAATGTGCCGATGTATAGATCAGAAACGCGTCTCTTTACAGAAAATGAAATGTATAAAACCATTTAAAGTGCATAGAATAAAATCTATGGTTTATACGATGCAACTTAAACCAAGTAAAAAGTGTGTATTATTACATTGTGTTCCAAATCCTTTATTAGCTTTATATGACATAACCCAGACAATGCATTTATTTCTATTTTTCTCTCCTCATATTGTCTTGAAAAGGCTGGGTGTAATCTCTGGCTTACAGATGTACTGGTGCATGGGCACATTGTGTTCTGCACAAACTTTTGCTGAAACTGCTTAATGAAATGGAATAACTCAAAATAAGTTTTGTCATTCATTTTGCATATAGAGCTATAATGTTTCCTGCCAAAGTGTTCAGTGCTTTACAACACGTACATGGCAAACCAGTGGAACTCATGTCCCAGTTTGGATAGATGGAATGGAGATACTCGTGCAAGGAAGGGCATCCAGCTGAATGATATGAGAGTATAGCTCTGAATGATAAAATGCGATGGCTCATTTGGTGCAAAATTCAAATTAAAAAATAAATATCCTTTTTGCTTTTTAAATTTCAGAATTAATTTAAAAAAAAACATCTACAATAAGGAACTGGAATTGTGAAAGAGTCTTTAATGTTTTAAACCAAATCAAAGGCGTGTACTTTCTAACAGAAGTGGACTGCCTGTCTCCTCATTTCATATGCTCGTACTTTAGGTGGTGTAATTGGGAAAAACCCGGACATTCGACCCAGATATAAAAAGAACATTAACTCAGTGCTGCATTTTAAAGAGGTGCGGACAGGTACTCTAGCCCCACTGTGCAGCGAAGAGCCAATTATACAGAGTAACGCTTTCAAACCATTGTCTTTAGATGCTTTTATCTTCCCCCACAGAAGTGCAGCGTGTGAGCAGAATAGGGCCAGCCTTGTTTAAATGTATACTCAGATTAATTTCTCATTCCCATGGAGAATTCTGTCTTTCTCTGATTTGTGGTGCGACCTTGGCTAACAGTGTTTAGCCTCCTGTTAGCTTTAATCTGAAGCTGCAGACGCTCAACAGGGCTTTGAGTCAGGCTAGAAGAGTTCAGCGACGAGTCAGGAGGAACAGGGTTAGAGTAACCGAGGAGGACAGCCTTTTTATTACGGCTCTGGAAGCGAAGAGTAAGACGAAGAATCAAAATGAAATGAGCAAATATTTTTAGTGTCGCTGTAACATTTGCTACGACACGTGCAACTGCAGTAAAACTGTTCTAACCCACTCTGACAATGAGTTTGAGTGCTTCCCCTGAATACAAAACAAACAAAAAAATGTCAACAAAATTAACTACAACTATCACTACTACTACTGTCGCTGCTATTACTACTGCCACTGCTATTACTACTGCTACTGATATTACTACTACTACTGCTTCAGTTACTGCTACTACTATTACTACTACTATGACTACTGCTCCTACTACTATTGTTACTACTACTACTACTACTACTGCTACTGTTACTGCTGCTACTGCTACTGCTATTACTACTACTACTGCTTCTGATAGTGCTACTACTACTACCACTATTACTATTCCTACTTCTACGACTACTGCTACTGCTACTACTACTACTACTACTGTTACTACCAGTGCTACTGCTACTAGTGCTACTACTACTACTACTACTACTACTGCTTCTGCTACTGCTACTAGTACTGTCAATGCTACTGCTACTATTACTTCTACTATTACTACTACTACTACTTCTGCTACTGCTACTAGTACTACTACTGCTACTGCTACTGCTACTATTACTACTACTATTACTACTACCACTACTACTACTGCTACAGCTACTACTACTACTATTACTACTACTACTAGTGTTACTGCTACTACTACTACTACCACCACTACTACTGCTTCTGTTACTGCTACTAGTACTACTACTGCTACTGCTACTATTCCTACTATTACTACTACTACTACTAATACTAATACTACAGTCTGCTGCCCGTTTTGCGTTCAGGTTTGTTGACTGTAAACCATAGAGTAAAACTTGTGAAGACCACGACTATGGACTGATAGTGTCACATCATCTGTAACAAAGAACACGGCTCATTGAAGATGAGTTCATTTTTCCACATATTTCTTTTTTTAAATCCTGTGATGTTCTAATAGAGGCAAAGCTGTTTTATTGTAGAAATATCTAAATGTCTTTTTTGGTGGCCACTGCGACCTCCAGTTCCAGTATGCTAACTAGCTCATTCCTCATGTGGTTTGAAGGATAAGGCTGAATTCCATGCATTACTGCTGTTTTGTAAAATCCAATTTCACTTCTGGGTTCTGGTGCCTAACAAATGGAAAGCCACAGCCGCGTGCTCCTGCTGTGCTGTGTAACAGGTGCGTCCAGGTCAAGAGCTGCTGTTGACCTTCAAAGAGTAATGATCTGGAGACATTACAGATAATCACCGTTATATTTAACCCAACATTCACTGCAAAAAGGTTAGCCCTGCATTTATTCATGACACTTGTATTATTCAGATACTTCATTTGGAGGTGAACAGGGAACACCGAGAGCCACCCACTACCAGTGTAGACCTTCATCCATGGGGAATTTACTGGCAAACTTTTGTCTTGAAGCACACACACAACTTCTCACATTTGTTAGGTTTCCATGGATACATTGCAGTGATTTATATTCATGTTTCTAATCTGCATAATTGCTACTTGTCTAACCTTAAAACCCCTAAAGGATTTACCTCATGGTCCCACAAAGCAAAAAGGTCCTTATGATGTGACTGTAAATACAGCCTTCAGCCTTCTCAGTGGGATGTGAGTGTTAGAGTCATTGTTTGGGTGTAACATCTAATAATAAAGCGTCTACTTAAAGGTACACTATGTAATTTTTCCAGTGGAGGGTTATTATCTTCTTGTCTCCATGGAGATGTTACTTTACCCAGAATGTTCCTCTGGTAGTGGACACTGTTACATTGAAAAGTATATTGCATAAAAAGGCTTATTGTGTCTGGAAACTACTCTGAGAAGTACAACAGGCTCTGTGCACAATAATGCCTGGCAAATTCACTGTTAGCGTCACTACTTCCTGTCCATTTTTTATCTCTGTGAGGTTTTTCTGAGTCACCCTTAAGTGAATAAACATTTAAAGATCAGGCAGTGGACATAGGGCTGCGTTAAAAACTACACAAATAAAATGAATCCTTCACTGGAGGACACTTCTGTGTTAGGGTTAGAGATGTTTGTGTCTCAGTGCTAATGCTAATGCTAATTTTGAGGCACAATAAATATTAAAACAACACCACAAACTAAAGTATTCTACATATAAAAATAATTGGGTATTCTTTATTTTAATTCATTTGAATCTTATTTTATGTTTTAAATGTTATGTTATAAACGTAACTGCTAGCTTTGAGACACAGGGAGCTAGCTAGCGTGCTGCTGTGCACAGAGCCTATTGTATTGAATGAAAGTATTACCCGACTCTGCTAAAGTAAAGCAGAAAAATAAAATAAATAGTATTTCACATTTTCACAAAAACACATGTGTGTTTCACAGTGAAATCTGTCAGTTGAATGTGTCAGCGGTGTCTGAGCACAAAGGCCACTGAGCAGGTGACAGGAGCCTATATTGTGTGTTTCAGACATTTTCTGCTTCTCGCTGTAAACAGGACCATCAATATAAGGTTTGTGCTGTCTCACCACCCACTGCCTTCAGACTATCAGACAGGACCAAGGCGCGCCTCCATCTATAAATCCACCCGCTTTGCTCCGCACTTCACTCACTCTTTGACACAGTCTTTTTACATGAGACTCTCCAAGGAAACGCTTCACAGCACATACTTTTCTCCACAATGACAGCACTGTTGCAAAGAATTAGAATAATAATATAAAAATGTTCTTGTATACGACAGATAATGCTATGCAGATAATTCACTGTATTTCAGACTGTGACGGTCTGCTCAAGGTTGACACATTTCAAAACCTTTCCAAATGTGACAGTGATATTATTGTGATTTCTTTTTACACAATTCTAACTTTTTCAAACTAATCAAGATTGCGCACCTGGCACACCAAAAAAGTGATACTATGGTGCATTGTTACTTTTCATAATGGGGTAATACAGTCTACAGGAGTCTAAGTAGACATGGATCCTTCCCTTAAAGTTAAAGCTACACTATGTAACTTTTCTGGTGGGAAATTGGCCACCTGCTTGTCTACATAAGAGATGTTTTTGCTTTGCCTGGAATGTTTCTCAGTATGGCACAGTATCAAATGTACCTCTATGGACACAAGCAGACGATCCCACAAGGAAAAATTACAGGTCTGATCTGTGTGACACAACAAAAATGCTTCTTTGTAAAGATATTTTTGAGCAGTAAAAGCACCCATAATTAAATAAGTGATATGTTTAATGCCATACTGTGAAGCATTTCAAGCAAAGCATTAACATCTTCATGGCGACAGGTTGGCAAACCCTTCATCTGAAAAGTTCCACAGTGCATTTTAAACGCTGTCATTCTGGTGGGCTTAAATACAATCCCCAAACCGTATATCTGTGATCCGAGAACCTCTTGACTAATAGTCTTTTGCTAGTTTCACTAATTTCACTGTAGGTGTTTATTGGTTTACCTGCTGTTTACCTGCTGGTTAAGTGCGACTCTAACCCTGTGTCTATTCTCCTCCAGATGAGAGCAGTGGATCACGATAAATGGTAAATATGAGCCTGTAGGTTGCCATAGTTTCCAGAGTTCAATGCTGCGCTGCCATGTGGAGAGGATGTGACTTCTGCAGACAGAAATCTGGGACAGTGAGTGAGGAGCGTCCCCGAAACAACACAAAAACATGATGAAACAGACCAGAAAAATATACGAAAAATGTGCCCTCCTTCAAAACAAAATACAGGAAAAATGTAATCTGTGTGGCTGATCTGTGATGGTTTATACTGAGCTTCACAAACATGAATAGAATATCATGTGTTTGGATGAAAAACGATGTGTCATGACCACAGATACATGTATGTATATAAACGCTTACCCCGTACAGTACATCCTATCAACATGCAGTACACACACACACACACACACACACACACACATAACCTGCTTATCGCTGCAATCAAGTGCCAATCATCCTTCTTCCTGTTTGAGCTCTAACATTGAAGTGTGCTTAAAACAGAGCTATTTTGCAAAATGGACTTTTTCAGAGCTTTTAACCATGTTGTAGTTGTTTCCTCTTCTCATTTACCCTCTCCAAGTTGTTTTTTGGAGTGATTCGTGCATGTTTGTGCAGTCTTTAATCACTTATTTTCAAGATGCCATATTGCAGATCAATCCTCGTTTTCATCACCACTGGGATATGTCCACCGTTCTGTACTTCCTTCTCCAATTTTATTTTTGTTGACACACGTAGGGTTCCGCAGTGTTGTGTAGTCATTTTGGCACAAATAAATAAAGAAATCTGCTACCCGCTAGTGTTATCTGCAGCTATCCATAGGAGGGGCCTACAGCTACACGGCTCTTTGTTGTGATAACGTTTACGGTGACGTCAGCTCCCATTGGGCACAACAGTTTTTCTAACGTGACTTTTTTTTAAAAGTCATTTTAGATGAATGTTGCAATTTAAACTGTTCAAATGATAACATAATGATCCTCACGTGTCACAGATTATACCTATATAGCAGACACCAGCACAATATATGTTTTTTAAGCTATCTTTGCTACTGTTGTACAATGAACCTTGGAGGCGCATGTAGCTCAGAGGTTGGTGGTTCAATCCCAGCTCCTTCAGGTGAATTTTATTGCTGCGTCCTTAGGCAAGGCTTTTAACCCGTCTTGCCCCTTTACTCCTTTTGAGCACAGATACACTATAGCATCATGATGTAACCAAAGCTGCATGTTGTGCCAGTAAACAACCTGAAATAGCTGTGAACAGTGGTGTGTGGATGTATGTGTGAATAGGTGAGTAGAAAAGTGCTATATAAATGTGACCATGGCTGCCGCTATTGCCTCAGAAAACAATACATAATTGACCTCATTATAATAACTCTATAACCTAATTACTTTAAATGCCCGGAAAAGTGTAATAGGACTGATGTGTGTAATGCTTTTGTTAATCCGATTTGTGCAACAGCAATGTGCAGCAAATAATTAACTTCAGAACAAAAAAAACAAACACCCTACTTACATAGCACTTTATTTTCATGTAAATAAGGCAATATTGTTTCCTAGAACTGTCCTTTAATGTTGTGTAATAGCAAACTGAGAGCTCATTTCTATAATAAACTCAACATGAACCCAACCCTCATTTGTGTTAAAATTGTATTTTATTTACTGGCCTACTTCTCAGCACGACCATCCCCATGACTACTGACCTATTTGCCAGTCAAGTCCAACTCGGAATTTTCCACATTTCCTGATCAGTTGTGCCCTGATAATTTGTCCTCTGGCAGCGTCACCTCTTCATGCACCTCTTCAAACTGCTCCCGTAGCTTTGCACCACTGTGGTTCTGAATGTGAGTGTCTGATACGTTTGATACATGTACTACACCTGCAACTATAGACCAAAAATAGATCAAATGAATGAACAGTAAGATATAAAGAAAGTGAATGACGTAAATGATGAAAATATGGGATAAAGTAACAGAGCTGATTTTAGTGGAACACAGCCCCATTGTGAACATCAAGTGTGGGCGGCTTTTATTGCATTGTGGGGACTGAAATACACACATTTTATGGGAACAAGCCTTCCTTATGAGAAAATGCAGGTCTCTGTATTGTAAATCCTTCAATATTCAATTAGCAAAAGTGTTTGTCCACTGATTTGAAGGTTGGTGGTGCGATTTTAGCTCCCTCAGATGAATGCTGTTGTTGTGTTCTTGGGCAAGACATTTAACCCACATCGTCCCCAGTGTCTGCATACATTGATGTATGAATGTGTGTATGAATGGGTGAGTGGTTCCTTGAGGTAAAGCGCTTTGGGTGCCATTTATTGTTTACCATCCTTGTTTTGAGCCATCGTGGTCTGGTCCAGTTTTAGTTCCAGCTTTGATGTGGTGAATGTATAAGTGTGAATGCAACCTCAGGTTAAGGTTAGTATGTAATATCCCTCAAAATAATAGAAACCAAATTTGTGTGTGTGACTGCATTTGACGCATCCTTCAATGCACCTGGAAACTCCTCTTCAGACCTTGACTAAGGATCTTTGACAGAAGCAGCCTCCAGAGAACAATGGGGAAACCAACCTGGAACATTACAAATCCAAACAAACAGAAAAGCCTGGACAGCCATGTTGGTATGAATGAATGAATAAAAACCTTTAGTGCCCCTCGAGGAATTTGTCTTGTACACAAGAGCACATAAAATCCCTACACAAATACGAGGGAAGACAGGGACGGTATAAGAACACAGATAGAATGTGTTAAAATACAGTCCATGTGTCAGAGCAGAGTACGAGGATCACCGTTTATTGAGCAGCTGAATTCTACTGGGACAAAGGGTGTGAATCCTCTCTGGGTCTTCATTCCAGACGTCACATACATTTGTCCTTAACCCTAACCTACATATGGTGTAGGTTAAGGTTAAGGACAAAGAAATGGTGTAGAGCAGCCGTTCCCAAAGTCTGTGCCGTGGCCCCCTGTCCATGTGAAGATCACACAGAGCCCCTTGAATAATACCTTACACTACATATACGAATGTTTTATCCTTATCTATTATCCATTTATTTGTTAACACATTCCTGTGGGCTTAATACTAATACAAAGAAATATGAACAAATATCCTATGTAAAGTTGATTTACAAATCAATATTCTTTCTTGCTTGTTGTGGAGATAATATTTGGCCTCCAGGGTGTAGAGCGACAGTAGCTCAGTAGAGTGTTTCTCCACTGATCCGAAGGTTGGCGGTTCAAATCCCGCTCTTGCGTAAACATCATTGGTTGAGTGGTCAGATCCACTGACTCACGGGTTGGCGGTGCGATTCCAGCTCCCACAGATGTGACCGTTTACCATTTAGACAGTTAGTGTTGAACACAGTTAAACTCTGGGTCTAAATTAAAATGGTGTTTTTGAGGTGAGCTGTCTTCCACGTGTTTGAGATTGGCCATGGTTAACCACTCTGCCACTTTATACATTCCAACACTGTTACCTATTTCTTATTTAAACCAAACCCCCACGATAAGCTATAGAAATAAAACTGAATTATCTTATATCACCTGCGCTGTCTAGTACAAAACTCATACAGCGCTCTGCATGTGCCAGCTCGTATAAGCAAAGAACACATCTCATCTCCACTTGTGTTGCAAATCTGGGCGGCTTTGGGGACTTAAACCTTGTTCTTTTCTTGGAGGAGATGTTTAAAGGCTCTACCTGTTGGATCTGCACTTCTAAGCTCCTGACACCACAGTATGTAACGCTCGGGTCTGCCTGTATACTGAACACAGCACAATGACACAAGACCCACTGGATTCTCCCATTTTCAAGTCAAGCGTTGGGTCAAAAAGGATAAGCATGCTCTCCCTCTCTCCCTCCTCTCTGATACATGCTAATCGCCTGTCAGGAGCACGGAGGTGGCAGGGCCCGCGGGGAGGTTTCTCAACTATTCCTTGTCTGAAGATAGATCAGGCGAGGGTAATCTCTGTCTCTGCTATCCAGGACTGTTCTGCTGTGTAATTCAGACTTTATCCCAAATCCAGAGAGTCAGAGGAAGAGAGAGGGAGTGAGGGGGTGG
>KN470852.1:12870-24207 GCA_000787095.1 Periophthalmodon schlosseri | reverse complement strand
GAAAGAGAAAAAGAGACAGAAAGGAGAGAGAGAGAGATCCAGTGTCTGCAGAAAAGTGAGTTTGCTCAGCTAACACAAGTGATAAGAGCTAGAGTGAGGAATAGCAGGCATGCAGGGTGGGCACTTGAGGCTAATATTTGAACGTTGTCTTACATCAAACAACAGGATTTAAACTGTTATCACACATAGTACACATACATTGTAAGAGTAATAATGATAAGGCAGTAGTACTATAAAATCTAATACAAGTTTCTCCCTGCATATCGTGTCTTTATCAGTTCGAAAATGCTGGCAACAAACATTCCTACTGGCTGTTGAGTATAAAACAGCTTCCTTTACTACAACAAAACTAAAATAAAAATAGCGTATTAGCAGCAATACATAGCAAGTACTTACAAGGTTATTGTAAATGTGGTTTCCCTCTCATATTGTTAAAGCAGCACATTGTGACAAACCCAAACTGCTGCCTCCTGCTGTTTCAGATCACATCACAACATATGGGCCAATAATACTTCAGATGGTGGGCAGATAAAACTAATGTTGTTAAACTAATGCTAATTTTTTTTGTAAAGTTCGGCTTTCTAGTCCCTAATATATATGATCAGGTTCAACATTTGATCATTTAGCTTTAGGATATGACACAGTACAATGTTAATGTTAATGTTATCAATATGCGCCCCCCATCTGAGAGTATGACGTCATCACGCTCTGCTACTGCTGCTACTACTACTACTGCTTCTATTACTGTTACTATTACTACTACTACTACTGCAATAATAATAATAACAGTTCCTGATAATCCCCAATATTTATACTTTCCTTGATGACTTAAGTAAGAAGAAACTATAAGCCTCCGCGACGTGCTACTCCTTCAGACAGTAACTAATCAAACGAAGAAGTGTGTTAGTTCATATTCACTTTGAAACTTATTTAGGCCTTATTATACAGCGTTGGGTTACATCCATTTAATTGTGCCGACCACGTGGGAGGGCAAATTGAAAAGACAGCATTAATTTGGTAAGTTTGTATTTCCAGGGGACTTGTGGTGTCTCGGAAGTCCTGGCACTATTACTGCTGCGATGTAAAAAGCAATTACAATCAGTACCACGATGAAGTGTGTCAGCTGAGAATCCATTAGCCCTGTCCTCAGCCCCTCGTATTTACAGTGCAGTCGCCGTTAGCCGCCGTGCCGGTTGTGAAGGGCATTTAAAAGGCACGTGCTCATTGTCAGGACGGTGGTGTCACGCTGCCTATTACGGACAAATATGAAATCACTGCCACCGCAAATTCCATTAGATACAGCAAGTGTCCGGGTCTGTGGGGAGTTATCTGACAAACAGCTATAATAAGATGATATCGTCTCAACAGGCGAATCTAACCAACACGTTTTTCATTATGAGGAGCATTACAATCAAATATAACAAAGGCAAATAGTCACTGGCCTGTAAGTCTGGGGCTGTGTCTGAACGCCCAAACTATTAAAACTTACGACACTATTTAGAGGTCATGGCATTTTTAGTGGTGTCCGAATGTTCAGTTGGCGAAAACGTAACTCAAAATTTCCCACAATGCATCTTGAAAAGTAGTGTCCAGCGCTGGTCACTAAGGGAGTAGGAAAAACAACAGTGGGACAGCGACTGGTCTTTAACTGGACACAGCACGACTGAATGAAAGACGTAAGTGCTGTTTCATTGCACTGCTGATTTTTGATTATGATTAAAACACTTTTAAATAAACCGTTCCTGTGTAAAGTTGCTAGCATTAGCCGCTTACCTTAGCTTGAGGTGTTAAAAGAGCGATAATGTCCACATCTCAGACAAAAAAACTGATGAATCCAGCCCGTTTACGTCGATGAGATCCAGCCTGGAAAAACGTGTATGATTATTATTAGTCCATAAATACTTGTGTGCCAGTCCAATCTGATCATTATTTATGACAGAAATCAAGTTTTATTAGAGTTTTTTTTCACCTAGACCCAGATGTAGTGATTGGGGTTAGGGAGGTACTAGGGTGGATGTTTGGACATAGCCTGGGTCTTGGTAAATCCAGACAAAGGTACATTTTTTGTCCCTTACGCACTGGTGAATGGGGCAACCTGACGGAGGCAGTATTTGGCAGCTCCTTCAGATCCTAAGTTTGTGGTCAAAAATATCTTTGGAGGATTGTGCATGTTTTAAGACTCTTTTTTAATTCAAAACTGACTTTTAAAATTTCTGATCATGTTATAAAACTGTCTCCGCACCAAAAACACTTACCTGGAGTGGACTGACCTGCTTCATATGCACATGTATCAGTAAACCTGCAGGCTGTTTAGTTCACCTTCCTCTCCAGAATTCAAAATGGCTGCATCCTCGTTAGCGTGTTGTAATCCATGAAACATAAAAAGATGATTCATTTTATAATTTTAGTTTGTTCCAGTCTTGTTTACAAAATGTGCTCTATAAATAAAAATGTGCTCTATAAATAAAAATGTGCTCTGTAAAAAAATGTGCTCTATAAATAAAAAACTATAAGATTATGAGTACGACATAACCTCAAAGATTTTTCCTTCTTTTTTCACTAAAAGTAGCTTTACAGAGTGATGCACATTCTTTCCAGAGATGCATCAATCCAGCTGTACCAACACAACTCAAAATCATTACTTAAATCTATACAAACCTGTAATGATCCGATATTTTTGTTGTTTTGTTTTCGTAACTAATGTGTTGTTCTTAATGTAACTGCTGTAACAAGTTGAAGTGAAGGTTCTGTTGTCAGTTACTGGTCAGTTAGGAGACTGTCTCTGCTGAACTGAGACTGCTGTGGTTTTGTGCTTGTTTTGTGTTTGTTTTGGTGTGGATTGTGGCCATAGACTGTGTAAAGAAGTGGACTAAGGGTGACATCACACCATAGCGTTCGGCTCCAGTCAAATGAAGCTCATCAAGGCTAACAGTTATAAGGGCGAATTTGGAGCTGAGTTCCATATGTGTAATTCTGACTGTGAGTATCATAGCAACCAAAGAGCCAATCTGGAGTGAGGGTGTTGAAGGTAATGCCCCTTCCCACCCGCACCATAACGTTGTCAATCAAACCTGTTGCTAAAGCTGGCGGGAGCAACCTCGGGGAAAGAAGGCGCCTGATTTGTCTGTTATTAATGTTCATGTCTTGAATCATGGCCAAAATAGCTAAATACAAATACCAGGATCATGTAGAGCGGGTTTAAGACAAAAATGATGAGGCTCACTGCAGCAGTTACAGAGAGAGGAGCCACAGTTTTCTAATGTAAAGTGAACTGGAGCCAGAGTCGATGGAGCCAGTCACTTCCTATTTGGAACATGGTGGCTAGCGTGTTAGCTATGTCCATGTGTATATACAGTCTATGGTTGTACAGTAGCTCTTGTGCTCAGAAAATACAAAAAGAACTTTGGCGTGTTTCCTCACACCAGAACGCTACAGTACTGATAGACCGACCCTTAACAAATCTTATCTTATTAAACCCAATACCACTATGGTTCGGGTTAGTGCATCTCAATTAGGCCTGTCATGATAATACAGCAGAATAAAACACTTCAGTTATTAGTCTGTGGGTCATAGAAAGTTCATAATTCAACTTTTACTTAATCTCAAAAGTCATGTAACCATTTGGTCATTAACTGATATATTGCACACAGACACTTTGTTCTTGGCCAAAACACTTGACTTGGGTTTTGGTGGAGCAGAATAAAATTATAATCCATATTAGAATGTAACAATCCCCCCTTTTCCTCTATCTGTTTCCCACTATAATTTTTCTTACACTGCCTGCTCCACCACTGTCAGCTTTCTGACATAGCAGCAGAAATACTAATCATAAGAATTAATAGAATTCCACAATCGGGCTCGGTGGGAATTATTCAAACACTGAATGCAAAGATAAAACAGAGAAAATGTATTCACTTAGCCTTCATGTAGATCAGGACTGTGGCGCAGTTACAATTTCTTCTGCAGTCGTGAGGGATTAGCCACGAGCGATCCCAAATTATCCACTAGCCTGTGTAGGAAAAAAGATGCTATGTGTGTCTGAATTCATAAACTCCCATGTTCGGATGTGTTGTGTTGCACTTTGGGGTATCCATAATTGAAGCACATAAATAATTTTACAAAAGGAAACATGAATAATGAGAGTTTTAGAAGTGCTGTGCCTTTGTGTTGTGCTTTTGTGCTTTTGTGTGGTGCTTTTGTGCTTTTGGACGCTGTCATGTGAAAATGAATGAATGCATGTTTGGGGGTGAAACATGACTTTATGTATGTCGTTCCACTGTATAGTTTTGACAGACTTTGACAATAGACAGAGACTTGGATATACTGTATCTGTGTAAAATATGTGGTAATAATGTATTCATAATAGGTTCATATCACACTGCATTAGTTATCACTCTTAATCCCCACTGTTATCAATGGAAGTGTTACATATGGAATATTTCACAGTAAAGACATAAACATATCACACTGTAAAAAATCAAACTTGAAGTTGCTCAGGGGTTCAAAAAGATAACACTGTTCACACACAGTGGTCTCTTAGTTTCACATCCTGAAAATTTGCTAAATGTAGTTTTTTAAAGATGTTTTTAGTTTGAACCTTTTTTTCTCTCAATTCTGAATTCTTCATACTCAAATTGTGGTACTTTAAATGTATCATTGTAAACAAACTTGTACTTTTATTTAGGCAAACCTGCAAGAATTGACCACCAAGAGAGTGGTCCCCCAGTGGGGGATGGAAACTTGTACTTTTATTTAGGCAAACCTGCAAGAATTGACCACCAAGAGAGTGCTCAGGTGGGGGATGGTTCCTTATTAAATAAATTGAGCTAATTATATATTATGTTTTTTTGTTTATGTTTTATGTTTATGTTTTTATTATTTTTTAAATTATACTGCACAGTTAAGTAGAGAGGAGGTAGAGAAAAGTAACAACCACTACACATTTTGAAATGAACTGCAATAGTTCAAAGATGATTGTATTTATGAGCAGTTCTCTTCTCTGCATGTACTTTGCATGTGAACTCACAGAGCTGATGGAATTTTATTTTGGAGAGTAGACAGTATGTATTAAATCCTTCCACCCTTTCTTTATTCATATGGATCTTTTCCCCACAATAAAAAATCCACAAAACAATTTGTGCAGCTTTTTTAAAATCAGCAATTTTACATGATTATAGTCATATTTAGCGATGGACAGGAGCTCCATGGTAACACTTATGTCCACTTTTCAACTAAAGAATAAACTATGAATAACTATGAACTATGAACGAAAAAAGTAGAATAAAAAAAAATTTGCGTGTATTTCTTCTGTATCTATTTCATTTTTGTGTATTCTGTGATGTTTTCTGCTGTTTTTATTATCCTTTTAAGAACCTTCTGGACGTTGTAAAGGTGTTTTACAAAATGACTCTATACATGAAATGTTGTATTAAGCCGCCAGCCCAGAGACATGACCTGGAGGAGCAGCAGCTCTACTCTAAGTTCCTCCTGGGTGATAGAGCTTCTCACTCTCCATGGCCTCTGCCAATCTGTGCAGGAAAATGTTGGATGCTTGTAATGACTAAACTCCTGCATCACCAGCTAGTTACAGTTCTGATTTTGGAAAGGGCTCAGTTCATTTTCAGATTGCAAAGATCTGTGACTGAAAGGTTTTTATTCTGCACTCTTCTCTTTTAATGTTCATTTTATGATGATTATTTGTGATTATTTATGTTTTAATTTGTTTGTATTGTGATTGTGATGTCTTTCTTATTCTGTAAAGCACTTTAAATTACTTTGTGTACGAATTGCCATACAAATAAACTTGGCTTGCCTGTGTTATAAGTATTTTCATGTATCTGTAATAATAGTGCCTCTCATTACACGTTTTAAAAACACATTAGCGCCTGAAAGAAAAACTGTGATGAAGAACCAAGATGTTTTAGATGCAGAGCAATAGGTCTATGCACCACTGGACAAAACATAACCAAGCAACTTTTTAAATAAAATGTTTATTATTATCTTTGTAGTATTTTCTGTATACAAGAATGTATAACAAAAGCCAAATAAGCAATCCATTTTAGTCTTTTAAAAAATGGTAAGGCATGTCTGCTTGTACAACCACCCACTTCATAGTAACGTTTCCCAAACACTTAGAACAGCGTGCACGGACAGTCTTTCTGGTGTGTGCTCCTCACTGTAAAACCACAACACAACCGCACCCACAGCAGTGTTAGCAAAAGTGCAGCTAATGACACTGAATGGACAACAGACCTTGCATAACACATTTAGTTTGAAACATTCAGTAGAAAACCCAACACCCAATTAAACCACTTTTTAACTGTTCAAAGGGAATGAAGAGAGAAAGGAGATATAATTATGGATAAGAAAAACGATTTCCATCAAGAGGTACAATATGCTTTCGTTTGGTTTGTGAACTGGGTGCGTCTCTTTTGTTCACTTGCTTCCTCGACTCCTCAATCCCTAAGCTGTCAATCACGTTTACTGAGAAGAAAGAACCAACTGGAAACAACCTGCCTCTTGCCTGTGGGCGGGGCTTACAGCTGAGGAATCAAAGTGTAGGAGATGAGGAGGCAAGTGAACAAATCTAAAATGGACACGTATAGTTTTAAATATATTTAGCCAACTTTGTGAAATGAACCAATAATTAAAAGGTTTCCACAGGTGCTTCTCAGTAAATTAGAATATCATAGAAAAAATACAGTCCCATTTTGATTTTATGTATGACTCAAATTCATCACATTGTAACATACAGTGCATTTTTGTGCAGGTCCTAGAATTGGAGAAATATAGATGGTTGTGGTAGGGCATCTGACTCTAAAGGCCTTTGCAAACATATAAGCAAATCATTGTAAGCTAAAATAATTTGCTACTAAAGAAGATATTTTTTATTTATTTATGTGCTGTTTTTTATTGTATCAAAACAAACCAAAGCAAAATGTCTCTATTTGCGGTAACGGTATACGCCATTTATATAACTTGGTGGAAACAAGAAATGATTATTAATAATTGAATCTTAGAGTAATTCATTCTGTGTTGTTCAAAAGCCAGAACAGCGAGGTCAGACAGAAAACGAAAATAAAATGTATACAATTGCATAATCTAGAAACATAAAAAAATCAAACGCAAAAACAAAATGGACGTCCTTAAACCAGATAGAGGAACTGCACGGCCAAACACTGAACCCTGAATGCAGTAATCGCGGCTGCTGTAAAAATAGTCACGCCTCACTGACACCTCCAGGACCCAGAGCTGAGACAAAGGCCTATCTGAGGCCATATCTCCTGTTTCACTATCAGCTCGCTCCCCCCCAGAAATACATCCACAGCCAGTTTGTTAGGTGCGCACTGCGAGTACCAAGTCGGACCCATTTTTGCTCTGTACCTGTAATAATTCATAAGAGGGTTGAGTGTGAAAACCTCAGCATTTTTAAAGTAATTCATATACTTACTACCATGAATACATTGAGCTGCGTACTTCCATATAATTTGATGACACTTGCAAATTGAAAAAGTGTATCCTGGGAATGAGGGATGACATCAACGCTTAAAGCAACACTGCGTAACTTTCTGGAGATGGCATTTGAGCTGTATGATTCCATGGAAATAGAAAGTTTAAACCGTAATTTTATGGTGTACCTTGGAATATTATTGCCGTAGGAACAACATTTCCATGGAGACAAGCAGGAGTAAGTGCCAGGTTTGTGGAAATGCTAGCTTGTTCCGAGTAAAAAGTCTGTTTTGTGGCAGAAAAGTTGCATGGTGGGGCTTTAAACAGGAGTAAAGGTAGATTGATAACAGTTTGGTCATGTTTAAAGACTATCTTTTCAATTGCAACACACCACTGCGTTCCACTTCAAAGCGGTTGTTTACTTATGCTATAATCTTGAGGCATATCCAATTGGCTCTAGAGTAGTCCTCGTAGCATTGCATTTCCTTTGATAAAATATGTCTGATTTTTACGTTTTTAGCTGCAGCACTGGCTTCCTCTGTAACAAAATGTAATATGATTTGTGAGGTCAATAGTAATCCCACGTAAATTGTCATACCAAGGCTGGTGCCTGAGGAGAAAAGGTGGCTTCAGACATGGCCGTTAGCTAATTACCTTCACTTAACAAGTCTATCTGAGGGCGACACTTTGAGCGGCTAATTGGACGTCTATATCTAATTGCATAAGGGATAGCAGCTTCAGTAAAGAAACCCAGACCAGGAGAACAGTGTTGGCCTGACGTGCATGATGACTTAATTGGTGGTTCCTGTATAGATTTAAATAGGATCTTACTATAGAGCAGTCTCTCACAGTGCAGTCAAATGAGCATGTTACTTCATATGATATTTGACATGGAACTTAGTGGGGGCGTAAAAGTAGCTAGGTAAAATTAATATAGTTGTAGGGTACCATCATCAACATCCAGAAAGAGAATTTGGGCTAAAGCATTGCCAGCCCTGTCCTTGACTCGTTACTGTTCATCTTGTTACCCGCCTAAAGCCCGTAGTTGCTGGGTTAGTTTAAAGACAAGTGGACGAGAACTCAAAGCGCGTTCTGTGTTATTTCTTATGACATACAAATACATGGTTAGCCTGTGTTTATCACGTTAGCGGTGCACATGCTAATCTCCTTGTGCAGTGGTCAGTTGTTTGGATGCCCTCTCTGCTCTCCAGTGCATCCTGTCAAACTGGACAAATAGGGGTGATGCGTCGGTGATTTAATTTGGTCGTCGTGGTGATGGTGGGAGTGACCTCGCCCTGAAGCTGTTTCCGCGGAGGGCCGTGCAGGTCAACTGTTCAGCCATCTGTTTGTGCATGTATGTGCTGTGTGCAAGCTGCTCTGATGGATCATTTCAGCCTTTACAGAGGACAGGCATGGACACTGCTGTTTAGTGCTGAGGGAGGTTATTCACGTAAATGATAGGCATTCAAAGAGTGCTTGTTAAAGGTAGAGCTGCGGCCTATAGGAAGTATACAACTTATCTGTAATTTTCATTTCTTGTTTCATTGTTGTTGAGCTGAGCCAAATTCTGTCTCAAAATACCAACAGAAATGGCAGAGCAAACTTACTTATTAGCTTGTCATTAGCCTGAATACAAATCTATCATGCCTGCTTTAAAATGTATCACTTATTGTCAAATCTGGTCTTACAATTCTTTCATCAAAATAAATAAATGTTTTAAAAAGGAAAGACTTCCATTCATTTCAAACAGCTAATATTTTTCTAACAAACAACACTCTGTCTATTCAAAAATACTTTCAAACTAATTCACTATATCGATGGTCCAGGTGCACTGTTGGAGTTACAGCTCAGATGGTGAAAGGTGATCCTGCTCACACTAAGAATCCATGCTTTTTAACATATTTGTTTTTGCAATAAAAATTCCATGGAGACGAGCAGGTGGCAAACCCCCAATAGAGATTTTACATTACACTTTAAGCTTAGAGAGGACAATGGACCCTGCGTGCTTGATATAAACCAGAATTATTTGTTATGAAGATGTGTCCTATTATAATAAACTATTTGCAATTACTAATCGTTTTCCTAGATCCGAGAAGTAAAATGGTGAGCAGTGAATCAGGACACTCCTCGTGTTTGTATGCGAGGAAAATGAGAACCAGCCTGAGCCGGAGCAGTGGGCTTTCCTCTTTGCTCCTCTCAGACAAAGCACAACAGTTGTATCCCAGGATTGGTCTGGTTTAGTATGCGACGTGGGCTCACAGTTGCTTAGAGATGCTCAGAGCAGCTGTTAATTTGTTACAGGGCTGCGCTGTGTAGGAGTCTCCCATTGAGACAGGAGCCCGGCTTATTGGTTATGTGAGAGCGGCTCGGGTCCTTATTATGTGATGAGTTAGAGCTGAATGCGTCCTGACAATGAACGACTCAAGAGCCCCGCGCCATTTTGACTTTCTAATAAACTATGAATAAATAGTGTTTTTCCAAGGCTATAGTTTGTAGAATGGATTCTAATTTTACATTTCCAGAATAATTGTGTCTGAAAGTGTTATGGGATTGATTTGATAGAAATTGACTTGATTTCCCAAAGTTTTTTGTTTCAGTTTCTTTTTGTTCTTTTCCAGCTTCATGTTTTTAGGTGAGTTATTATTTCTATTTAAGTGGTATAACACCCTGGGTACACTCCAAGGAACAGTATGTGGCCTGTGCTCTTACTGTTTTAAAGGAGGTATTACAATCACAACTGAACCTGTTACCAGTGTATTAGGACTCATGTGAAAGCTCAAAACCTCCAGAGTTTTAGGTAGTAAATATTCAGATCAGGGAAAATCATTTTAGATTACAAAACCACAGGATTTCCGCATTAAAACTGGCAACCCAAATTTGAAACAGATGTGAGGATCATTCTGCTTTGTGTTTTGAAAACCAAATGATTACATGAACAACTTGGCCATCATGTCCAGTGTTTTTGTGATTAAGAATAACTGTTAAAAATTAACACTAATTCTTGATTTGAACGGGTTTACCTGTCTGTGGAAATAGATTTATGGAAGTTAAAATAAAACATCTTGCATACTGCCCCTTTAAAGGTTTGTGAGATTTAAATCATGTTATAATGCTGTTACCTCCTCAAAAACGTACCTGGAGTTGTGTTTTGTTTCATCACACACGTTGTGTTCTGCTTCACTCACACATGTTTACACTTTATTATTAGTCTGTCTACATCTCCAAAGCTCAAAATGCTCTGTTCCACCTTGTGATGAAGCGGTAGTTTTCAAGCCTCCTTTGTAGTTTTCAACAGCCACCTTTTACCTTTAGTTCAGCAGAGATTGGCAGTTCCAGGGATGAAATTATCCAAATGATTCTAGTGTATGGAGTTTAAAAACACAGTGGAGCACTACTTGCATTACCAGATGACATCACAAGGTGGAACATAGTGTTTTCTGTTTGAGAGAAGAACTCAGTGTAAATCTGCAGGGTTTGTGTGTTAAACTTGTGCGAATGAAACAAAACACAACTCCAGGTCTGTTTGTGATGAGGACACAACATTATAACGTACATCAGAAAATAGCGTAATATGGGCCCTTTAAATACCACATAGCATCACATACCAACTTTTTCTCCAAATCAACATAGTGGATGAAGCTGTTTTTGTTCTCTCTATCTTTCAAAACACAACAGAGGTCAAATGGGAGGTGAGAGCCGGGCCGGAAGAACAAGATGAACAGTAACCTCGGTTCTAGAAGAGCTGCTAACCTTGACACAGGATTGGTTTCAAAGATGCTGACTTCGTGCATGTCTCAGAGAGAACATGTCCGCCTCTCTGCTTTACCCTGTGGGCTCCAGCGTGTGAGGTGAATAAACAAAGAAGCACATGCTAATTCCACTGCACCG
>KN470852.1:0-12738 GCA_000787095.1 Periophthalmodon schlosseri | reverse complement strand
GCTTGTAATTAAAAGAAGGAAGTCATGTAGAAAAGGGATTCATTTGGATCACAGAATGCTACTAAAGCAGCATTAGCGCAGAGGTTCTCAGTCTATTCTCACCAAGGACCGTGTGAGAACTTTGTTGAGTACCACTTGATCTAAACAGACTGTGTAAAGAAGTGGACTAAGGGAGTGTGACGTCACCCGTAGCGTTCGGTTCCGGTCAAATGAAGCGCGTCCAGGCTAGCAGTTATAGGAGCGAATTTGATGTTCCATATTTGGAATTCCGACCACGAGTATCATAGTAACCAAAGAGCCAATCCAGAGCGAGGCTGATGAAGGTAACGCCCCTACCCACCCGCACGGCTGATTTAGCACAGAGCGGGCGCTTAGCAACACTATCAATCAAACCTGTTGCTAACCTCGGGGAAAGAAGGCGCCTGATTCATCTGTTATTAATGTTCATATCTTGATTTATGGACACAAGAGTGAAATAAAAAACCCAGGATCATATAAAGCAGGTTAATACGAACATTTTAAGACCAAAATGACGAGGCTCACTGCAGCAGTTACAGAGAGAGGGGTGACAATTTTTCAGTTTAAAGTGAATTGGAGTCGATGGAGCTGGAAGCGGTCTCATGATCACTTCCTATTTGGAACACAGCGGCTAGCAGGTTAGCTATGTCCATTTAGAAATACAGTCGATGGATCTAAACCTGGACTATAACAGGTCTAAGAGAGATCTAAATTAGGCCAAAATCAGATCTAAAATTGGAATAAAATATGCTTGTTAATGAGGACTAACATCTGAATTCATTTTAATTTGCACAAAGCCAGAACTGCAAAAGACCCCCCCAGAGTACCACCAAAATAAGCCCACTCTCTCTCGCATACCACTGTTTGAGAACCCCTGCATTTTTGCTTTACCTGGATATAATGAATAACCATATTTACCATTGGCGCGGCAGCAATATACGCAGTTAATGTAGTGCTATGTTGAGATGAACTAAAATGAAAAAGCACAATATAAAACTTGATAAGACTGCAGTACAGGTACAGTCCCAATACAATCAGTTAAATGAAAATATAGTTTTTATATACGGACTGGGTGAACGCTATAACCTGTTCAACATATGAAGCCATAAACTAAAGCAATCTGTGCAAAGAACATCCTCTCTTAGTGCAGTACTCATAGTGGTACTTCCTTAGAGATAACTGTATATGTGCAACTATAGGCCAGGGAAATGCTACTCCCTTAAACCGCACTGATATGAGCAGACAGGAAACCAGGTGAACTGCTAGCTCTTCCATCCTCTACCTCCATTTTGAAGCCTAAAACAAAGTTGGGTTACATCATTGCCGTACATGCACACAGTAAGACTTTCAGCTTGTTCGAGGGGAGTTCACTAATGGTAAAAACGTTGTGTCGTCTTCTGCATCTCCATACAAAGAAAATATAGATCTCCTTTTGTCTGGACATCACCACTTCAGGATAATGCATCAGTTAAACCCACCAGAATGTAAAGAAAAGACCACATTTTGTCCCATCTGGTGAAGATAGTCGTCGGCGATGGCACTGGGCGTTCTTTGGGGGGTGGATGCAGCACTTTGAGCACACCACATGGTAAACCTTTTCCAGTGAGCAGCGCCTCCTGCTGTCCACACTGCGTATATAACCAGTCAGTCACAGCTGTGTTCGGAGTATTATCTGCATTGCCTCTGCACGGCCCACAGGGGGACGGCGAGCGCGACCAGGAGGAGGCGGGGCGAGGGTCTGTGGGAGGGGGCGTGTCCAGCGGCCGCCGCCCGCTCGTCGCTGCGGTCGGCCCCGATCACGGGAGCCTCTTCTGTCCCCACGTAGCTGTACTCTGTAGTGCAGCCCTCAGTGCAGCCGCTGCCGCTGCCCGACGCGCTGCCCTCGTCACCTGGGACACAAACGCGTAGATTTACAGTGAATCTACAAACACACATCCTTTTTACAAAACAGATGAGAACTTAACTCAGCTCGTCTCTGTAGTACTCGCATTTGCAGACCAAAAGTGAATTAAAAGTGGGGCTGAGGCTCTGTTCATCTCTTTGCTACTATGAATATGTTTTTTGTTGACTTTTATATGACGCACTTTGGGCAGCTGAAGTGTTTTTTAATTGTGCTATATAAATAAACTTGAAATGAATGGAAACACCTTGTTGGTCATACCTAATTTACTTTTAAGAGCTTTTTACCATGTCAAAATTGTTTTCACTTCTCATTTACCCACTTGAAGTTGTGTTTAGAGTGATTCATGCATGTTTGAGTAATTTTTATTCTCCTGCATAGTCATTTTGGAAAGGAAGAAAAATCCCCGGCTTCTACTGTGAGCTGCAGCTATCCTTAGGCTGCGGCTGGCAGGGTGCCACTGTGTTCTGAGGATGTTTGTTTCTTTTTATTAAGTTGTTTTAGATCAATATTGCGCTTTAAAATGTCCCAAAATATAAAATAAAGATCTGTGTTTGTCTTGCCCAAGGGCACAATTATAGGAAGCACTTTGAAAGCAAGTTTTTGCTTTGTAACAAATGTTTAACCCACTGCATCGGTACTGACCCTGTACAGTACGAACAATTGAGAGACAGAAAGCAGAAACTTCACATGTCACAAAAAAAAAAAAAAAAGATACAATAAAAAAACGTGTTGATTAAGTGACAACTGCTTAAGCTTCAGTTTAATTACTGTGAAATCAAATCAATTGAAAAGTGCCAGGATGCTGTGCTGGAGTCATTTACCAACAGTTAGAAAACTGTTAGCCCGACTCTAATGCAGCTATTTTTGTCAGGCACAAGCTGTAAAGGTGTGACAGCAATAAGACCAGGTTTCAAGACATAACGTATGCAAACAAAGGGAAAAACTCAACCATATAAAGTACTGTATAATAAGTCTCTATGTGATCCTACAGGTTTTCCACTGAAAGTCAATAATCATGATCTCCATTCAAACATTTTTAAGACATATCTGTATCATAACTTCTTCAACTTGAGTATAGATTTTGACTCACCACTTATTTTGAAATCCAGACTGAAAGTGGTTTTATCGACAAACCATTTCATTTTACAATAACTTTACATCTACAAACTCATTTCTGCTCTATACAATTATCTCATTTTTAGATTACTTCAGTCAGCGTCAGTTGCTGCCTACACTAAATACAGTTATGTCATCTGAGCAGTGGTAGAATATAACAAAGTAAAAGTAGTAAACACTATACTTAAGTACAAATTTTAGGTATCAGCATTTACTTAAGTAGATTTTAAAGTGGATATTTTTTACTTTTTTCACTACATTTGAGAGCAGGTATCTGTACTTTCTTCTCAATTACACATTTGAACTGTACTAGAAAGTAAAAGTATTTTTCCGTATTGTTTGAAACCTGCAGAAAAGTCTGAGGGGTTTATTTTTAACACGTTCGTAGTTTGAGCAAACAATAATATACAAATAAAAACAGCTACAAAAAACGATTGATTGATTTGTTTCTGTTGAACAAAATTCAGCACAAATCTGTATCAAAATCACTACATTTGAAGCTTTATTAGACCTCAAAATCTGCATGAAATACTTTTACTTTTTACTCTTTAAGTACATTTTTAAACAGGTACTTTAATACTGTTACTCAAGTAGATTTTTTCATGTGAGTACTTCTTTCACCACTGCATTTGAGGAGCTTTAAAAGTGTCCTTACTGGAGTCCTGGAAGTAGATATCGTTGCCGTTGTAAGCGTTCTTGAGTTTGTTGGTCATGACGCGCAGAGCCATGATCTGTTGGCGGATCAGAGTGTCGGGCCTCGTGATGTCTATCTCCACCTCCGGGTTGTTGATCTGGTTCGTCAGCCCCTCCTTCACCACTTCAGGGAAATATCTGAGCAGACACAATAGCATCATTTGTGCATTCACTTCCTGTGACAACTGATCTTTGCAGGAGCAGGTTAACCTATTATGAGAGGTTTTATTAATGTGACCCAATTTTAGATTTTTGAAAGAGCTGGTTAGTGAATCAGAGGAACAAACTGATTTGTGTGATTTTAGGCACAAACTACTTCAAAGTACCTCACAATGGCCGAGGTATTAGAATAAACCTGAGTCTGTTTCTGTGATGTGCTTCAAATTTCTAAGGTTTAAAATATGTACACTACAAAAATGTTCCATATATCATCATGAATCAGTAATGTCACATACTAAAATAAATGCAGAATAGACTTGGGGTGAAGCAGGACTTACCCTAAATGAATCCAAATTGTAAGATGCACTGTGTAATATTTCTGTTGGCTGCTTGTCTCAAGATATTATTGCTTTAACTGGAGTGTTCCACATCACAGGCATCTATCTAGAGTTTTTCCATTATGTGTGTTTTTATTGCTAAAAGGTACCTTGGGGTGACCCTCTCCTTAGATCTGATCTGTAACTTGACCTGGTGTAGCCAAGTGCTTGCCTCCGTAGATATAGATTAGAGAACGATATGGGTTTTTAGAATCCAAAGAAACCAATGGCCGATAAGCTCTGCTGATATTTTTGGGCCGATTTTGATCATTTTCCCCAAATGATTTAATTTGAATTTAGTACAAGCTCATCCACAATCTTGTTTTACTACAAACTGGTTAAGAGAGCTGTTTTGTGGCACCATCTTTGGACTAAAGTTTTCAAATTAAGCTTCATACATATTACATATTATTATTTATGCATATTTCGGCAGCTCGTTGGGCCAAACAAAATATCGGCCACTGTTGGAGATTTAAGGCTGATAGCTGATCTGCTAAAAAGTGTAAATATCGGCCAGATACATTGACCAACATATATATCAGTCTGTCTCTAATATAGACAAGATTAATGCCATACTGTGGAACGTTCCAGGCAAAGCAACAACATACCCATGACAAGAGACAGGCCCTTCACCAGAAAAGTTACAGAGTGCAGCTTTAACCAAATTGCATAACCAGAGCACAAGTAATCAGCATCAGCAGCACACACACCGCAGTTTGAGACACGCTCGTGTTAAATAAACGAGACCCAATATGGACATTTTCATAGACTATTTGATACCACAGTGTAATGTGTGATCCCACTAGTGTTTCTCCCAAAGAGCCGCTGCTCCCGTAGCCCCTCTCCGGTATCTCCGCTTCCTTCCATGTTACAGAAAAACTACATCCCAGACTGCTCTGCCGAGATACCCCGGTGAGAGCAGCTCTTATGAGAGGTGTTAGAAACTGCACGGCCTTGTGGGTATTTGAGCCTCAGAGCTTAGACTCAAGTTCTCAGTCTAAAACCTGACTATTGTACTTACAGGAGAGAGCTAATCTGAGCGAGCAGTGAGTGTGTTTTAATCCCTGGCAGGAGAGCAGAGATAGCGCTGTAGTTGTGAGGGTGAATATGTGCTACAGACCTGGCCTTGGCGTGGCTGTTCCAACACTGCTCATCGTCCTGCTCACTGAACTGTCCTCGGGCGCAGATGTCATCGGGCAGTTTGGACCAGAAACGCTTCGACTCCAGCAACTTCCCTTTAATGTCAATCACCTGCCAGAGGGGACAAGGGAGAAAGAGACGGGACATTAATCTAAACCCTGGGTCATAAATGAGTACATCAAATGAATTAGTGTGAGTAAAAGTCCACACACTCAAGCACAGACAGTATCCAAAGCTGCACGCTGGCACAGACCTGTTGATATCAAATGGTGAAGCAAACAACTTTTGATCACTTGGATAGATGGGGTGCACAATTTTGAAAAAAAATAAAATAAAGAAAAAAAATAAAAAGAAGAATATTTGCAATTTATGTTTAAGAAGTATGAATCTGTTCAGACGCACATTGTAAACAACTCCAGGAGCAATAAGATTTGAGAGCAGACAGAACTATAAAATACAAGGTCTACAAGGTACAACAAGGTTTTTCTGTTTCTCTATAAAAAATGAACTTCTTGCAAAGGACATTCTATTATATCAAATATAAAATAATATGCACAAACTCACATATATCAGTAGCGACATTTCACCGTTCAACCCCTGGATAAACACAGTGCATCGTGCAAAACATTTACATTCACAGTTTCCTTAAATAATCAGATCAGTGTTGCCACCTACATAATCCCACGTACGAGTTATGTGGCTCAGTGGTTAGAGTGTTCACCAACTAACCCTAAGGTTGACGGTTTGATTCCGTCTCGGACAAGCCCATACTGCCATTGTGTCCTTGGGCAAGACACTTCACCTACCTTATACTGATGAAACCAACCGTCTGTCAGTAAAAGCATGTGGTTTAGAGCGGATTTGACTATTGTGTTTTTTATGTTCAGGAATAAGTGTTAGATTGTTATGTCATTGTGAGCAAACGATGGTTCCTAATGCAGCTCCGCCATCTTAAGTTTCTTCACTTTGTCAGTGTCCACTTCCTCCCATATTGTGCTCATTTGTGATTAGTCCAAACAGACTGGAGAGCAGACTTTGGCACTGGGCGGACCCCCGGCTGTTTCCATCTGGACACAGTGATGGAGGGACGGAGCGCAGCAGAGACAGACGTGAGGAAGACACCAGGAAGACAAGAAGAGCTCTGTGAGCTGCACAGGGAGGACAGATGACAGAAAAGCAAATGGATTTGAGAGAAGAGCTGAACAATACTCTCCATGGAGCATTTAGGTAGAAAAGAAAATATGTAGTAAATCTGATTCAAATTGTAGCATACTGCTGTGGATAGTTTAAAAGTAAGCTTAGTAAATATGTCAAATATTTAAAAAACACATGTAAAAGCCTCAGTGTTCTAATATGGTAAGTTGTCTTTCTTTCACAACATCAACAAATGTTCTCTCAGGGACCACGAATAAAAGCACAAACCACTATCGAAAACCTCATTTCATCTGCACATTATTTCTTCAAGAACTTTAAAAAAAGGTTTTATTTAATGAAAGTAATAGTAATTAATAAAGTACCTGTTTAAAAATATACTAGTCAAGAGTAACTAGTAAAAGTATTTTGCTCAGATTTTGGGGTCTTATAAGACTTCAGATGTAATGATTATGGTACAGATTTATGCTGAATCAACTGAATTGAGTTTTTTTTTTTTTTTTTTTTTAATTTGTACAGTTTTCTAAATAATAAAACAAGCCCCTCAGCCTTTTCAGCAGGTCTCAGACAATAACAAAAAATACATTTACTTTTCAGTCCTGTTCAGAAATGTGATGAAGTAGCAAGTACAGATACTGCTCTCAAATGTAGTGAAGTAAAAGTAAAACATATTCAATTTCATATTCAAAAAATTGTACTTCAGTAGAGTACTTTACTACTTTAACTTTGTTATGTTCCATCACTGTTACAGTACCTGTACATCCTGTTCTCCACTTTCTGTAGTGGGTAATTACTTAAAGGGATGGATCCTGGATACTGAACCTTCCTTCATTATCGCAAATACAGCTCTAGGGCCAACCTCAATAATACATGTACTTTTTCTGTGGTTAAACACTGAGATATATTTTGAGATGCACGTGTAAATAGTTTGCTTCATTAAGGCTGTCATCACTTCTGAGGCTGATTAATAATGAGATGTAGATGTATGATTCATGATTACATAAAAACGTTCCATCAATACACCCATTAAACACTGGTGATTATTGTTTTTTTTGTTAAATTCTGCTCAATTTTCAGATTACAACTTAGGACTTTAGACTTTATTCAAATCCAACAAAAACATGAATGAATTTGAAACTTCCAGAATACAGACTCATATTTTACAAAGATGTGAGTCTGATCACCAGTTTTCAGATGGCCGTGATTGACAGGTGGATTAGCCAACAGGGACACGCATGGGCCGTCCATATCAAAACAAATATGACTGCTTACGAGAAAAAAAAGAAAGGAAAAAAAAATCACAAGGGACTGAAAAACTTCACGGATTCCTGAAGAATCAATGAGCCAAGCACTAAACTCAATCTGAGAGAAAATGTGCGATCATGTTTGGCCGGGCTTGAGATGCAAACAACATAAAAGTATTAGCCCACGCTGTATCCCACTTATTCCCTGTAATACTAATATAAAGTAATACCATAGACTGTTTATATAAATGGACATAGCTAACCTGCTAGCTGCCGTGTTCCATACAGGTAATCTTAAAATGTTTGTATTAAACCTCTCTACATGATCCTGGCATTTTTATTTCACTATTACATCTGTAAATCAAGATATGAACATCAATAACAAACAAATCAGATGTCTTCTTTCCCTGAAGTTGCTCCCGCTAGCATTAGCAGCAGGTTTGATTGACAGCGTTGCCAATCACCCGCTCCCTGCAAAACCAGCGGCGCCGACGGGTAGGGATGTTATCTTCAACAGCCTCTGTCCGGATTGGCTCGTTGGTTGCTATGATACTCGCGGTCGGAATTCCAAATATAGAACTTGACTCAAATTCGCCTCTATAACCGCTAGCCTCGAGGACTTCATTTGATTGACTCAAATTCGCCTCTATAACCGCTAGCCTCGAGGAGCTTCATTTGACCGGAGCCGAACGCTATGGGTGACGTCACACTCCTTTAGTCCACTTCTTTATACAGTCTATGAGTAATACTAAGCAATGGACATTCAACTTTTGACTGGCCCTACATTTGCACACTCTGACTGTGCTAAGAAACGGCTCTGAAGTCTGTCAAAAAAACCCATTCTGGTTTCCCTCCTTCATTAAACAGGTTTTTGTGCTTCCCTTGCCTCAGTCTTCCTCTGCTCTGCTCACATCTCAGGGGAGGCTCTGCTTGTGTCTATGGGCTGCAATGGAAGCAGCAGACACACAGAGCAGCAGTTATGGCTGGTGGCTCTTTAGCCTCTGGTAATAATTCAGGGAGCAGCAGTAGTCTCCCTTTATCTGGGCTGTAGCTACAGGCCACACAGTTCATTCAATAAAACTCCCTGTGAATAGAATAAACACATCACACTCCACACGTTAAGTCAGCTCTTAAGGAGCAGCACACACACGGCCTCCCGCTCCTCTCAGCGTTTAACATAGATGCACAAGCGCTCTGTTAAATTATGCCTGACTGATTATAATCACTTACTTTTGTCTGAGCCTGTAAAAATTTAATAATATGGTGTTATGTTATAGTAATGTTTCACTCAGAACATGTGCATCTTGAGTTGATTTAGTCTGATTGAAAAATAGATTTTGATTATCCAACCTATAAAAGATGAAATTAACTGTAGATACAAAATATTATGCAGAATGCGGGTTGAGGATTTGAATTTTACAGCTTAAAATAGAACAGAAAGAGTAGCCCTGTTTTGGGATTCTCAGCATCTTTAGGAGTGAAACAGTATGAATGAAAACAAAACATTACCTGCATGCTAGTTTTAATATTATTCTATTTTAATGCTAAAATATTCAGAAGTCTGGCAAAAGTGCATGGATAAAAAAAAAATAAATAAATAAAATAAATAAAATATAAATAGATAGACAGACAGACTGACAGACAGACAGAAGGTAGCCAAATTTTTGGATCAAATGATCTTCTTAACACACTCATAAGTAAATCAAAATAAGTCTGACAAAAGTGTATGGACTTTAACTTTTATATTTCTGTGGAACTTTTCTGGTCAATAAAGGTAGTAATAAAGTAGATAGTAGTAAATAAAGTAAAATTATCAATGCAATATTAAAAAGAATAAAACAAAACACAACAGTTATATTTGCCGAAGACAAGATATTAACACTCAAAGATCATATTTCACATGATGCCTATGGCCAGTAGAGATAATGGCTCTAGCAGACAGACCACTCAAGAGTTTGTTCACTTTGAGTTTAGGAGAAAAGCCATGATCTATGGATCAAGGAAAAGGGGATTCACCATGGCAACGGTAAACCAGAGGAGGCGTCCATCTTAGAGGGACAGGAAGTCATGTGACTGTGGACGGGTTAAATTCAGGTTTGATATTAAAATGAGATGTTAAGTAAAACTTATAATGAATAATTAGTGTGAAGCATTAAAACACAAATATATTTTTTTACACTTGTACTTTTGTAACTCATTAAGTATTTTAAAACATTAAAGTAATTTTACGCCATCACTTTATACATGTAGCACTTCAATGTTTGATACATTTTTGAGCATTTGGAGTGAAGTAACATAAACTGTATTAACATGACATTAAATACATTTATTCAAGTATGGAAATTAATTAATCTCAATTAAAACCTGCTCTGGACCAGGTTAGGTGAGGTTAAGTGAGAGTGAGTTACCATGGTGACTGACTCAGGGTTTAAGTTAACTCTCTCCGCAAAACTGAAAACTCTGAGTTGACCTTTTTTCAGGGTTAATAAACTCTGAATTTGAGCTAAAGCTGCTTCTTGAAACAGGGCCAATGCTGATAATGACATAAAACAACAACAACAACATACTGTAGTAACAATAGTACACGGTGGGCGTACCATGGCCTTCCCATGTCCCTCTCACACAGGGACTACAGACCACTGACAGGCCTAAAGAAACCTCACTGAGCATGAAAGAACCTGCGGCCCCTGAACGCCTCGGCTGGACACTGGCCTTAGTTCTGTGTGCTTAATCCTGTTATGCACACGCCAAAGCTGGTTAGAATCACACGCTTACCTGCCACTGATACATGCGCCTCAAACAGCTTCTAAACACGGCTTTCAAATAAATCTGTACCATCGTCATTCTGAAGGGAAAATCTGACCACATATTTAGACAGAAAGAGGGATGTAAACAAGGGATTGTGCAAGTTGTTGTATAGTCTAAGTGGTGCAGACACAGCTGTGGTTGACACTGACATAAACAAACACAACAGAATAAAGGGACATTATAGACTAAACACTCACAGGGAAGGTAGTTGAGGTTTAAACAAATGTGTTTTAGTTAGAATCATATTTGTCATTTGAGATTACATGGAAACAACAGAACAACAGCAGAACAAACAGTGCAGGAGTCATGGGAAGAGGTTTGAATACAGACTTCTATCAAAACCTTGGTCCTCACTCACATGGTAAAAGTACACGAGTATAAGTGTGTAACGGTTAACAGTTCTCCGCACATAACAAACTGAAAGAAAGAGGAGTCTCCTGTTTGAATTGAGGTCAGTTTGAAAGTGTGATTGGACAAAAAGCACAGTTTGATTCAGAACTGAACTCATAGTGACTCACCTCATTCAGGCTGATGTACAAATGGACACTGCAGTGCACCAGCTTCACCACTCGAACAGATGACTCACACACACCCAGCGAGTTATAATGAAGACCAAAAGGCATAATTATAGAGTTTTAATTTGAATCTGAAAGGGTCATACACCTATGGACGGATTGATGCGTGATGCCAAAATCAATATTGAGAAGATCTCAAAATATCAATTCTCATGCAAAAATAGTGATCTTAACATTTCTCCAAAAAATCTGTTTTTTAGTCAATATTGGAAATAAATTGTTTATAACTGTACTGTACATTTAATTCTTCAATCAGTTGGAGCTGGAGAGGCAAAAAATAATGATACCAAGGTAGAATTCTTTATAGTAGAGAAGTTTCATTTGTATTTGCATTCATTTTAATACAGAACTTGTTGGTATCTGCACTGGATTGATACAGATAGATAGCCTTAGTATTACTTGGTATTGGATCAAAATAAAATGCCTAACAATAATGCCAACTGCAGGTGAGCTGTTTTGGTAGGAAATTAGCATTTTGTTGTCAAAGTTGAGGGTGATCAGGTCACAGCAGTTCTCAGTCAGTATCTTTCAAAAGTGACCGAGGGAATCAGTTAAATGTATTATTGTATGGCCCAGTAGCACAGAGTTATAGAAACAACTGTGCTGATGTGAATAACAAGTATGTTGCTCTGTCCATCAATAATAATTACATTTGTTGGTTTGAGACAAGCTAGATCCTTCTGATCCTTGGATCGCGGTAACAAGCTCACAGTGGCTGCACTGGTCGAAGTCATTCCCCCACACGGCCCCGTCTACGGTCCTGTCTACAGCCCCATCTTCAGCCCCGTCTAAAGCCCAGATGCCCCCTGCTCCCAGGTCCCACGCATCCGACTGTCAGCATTTTAAACACTGCAGGATACAGGGCCAGAGCAGGAGCTGAAGAGGGTCTCGTAAATGAGGGAACAGAACTCTGGTCACTGTGGCCTTTGGGATGAAGGGGAGTAAGTGGCTATATAAGTGAGCAGGTCAAGATGTCTGCTTCAACTCAATACTTGTACTACTTGGACTACTTTGAATGTCTTTTTAAACTTGAAATACGTCAGGACAACAACAAGTGGAGGACATGAGTAACCAATTACTCATTGTAGTCCAAAAACTTAAACCTATTCAACTCTCTGCTATGGATATTTGGTTGATTTATTTTTATTTTTTAATAATGTGAAAGAATGTAATAAAATGATTGTCCTTGGTTTATTTTAATAGACATTTTACCATTAAACATCGGCTCATTTAAATGTTATTAATATGTTTTTACTATGTTTATTATGCTATTATTATATATAATTTCCTCTGGGATGTTGCATGTTTTTTCTTGTATTTCCTCTTGGTACTCTGTTTGTCACATCAACCTAAACATGCTATGCTATATAATGCTAATCCTCCAGCTAAGGTAACCCTGACCAAACCTATAGCACAAGATTAGGAGCTGGTTCCCCAGGTGTGGAACTGTTCTTGTCCACGACCTCTGACAGTTTACCTGAGTGAGGCATGGGTTACAGGACAAATTGACAACAAATATACCTTAACCTTCAACTACAATTATTTTTACATGT
>KN470849.1:746-18060 GCA_000787095.1 Periophthalmodon schlosseri | reverse complement strand
AGAGGAGAGGAGAGAGAGAGAGGGAGAGAGAGAGAGAGAGAGATGAGGGGGTAGAGAGGGGTGAACAGGAGAAAGAAGAGACGGAGCAAGAGACTGAGGGAGAGAGAGAGAGATGAAGGGGTAGAGGAGGGTGAAAGTGAGAAAGAAAAGACAGGGAGTAAGAGACTGAGGGAGAGACAGAGAAGGGAGAGAGAGAGAGACAGAGATGAAGGGGTAGAAGATGGTGAAAGAGAGAGAGAGGAGAAGGGGCAAGAGACTAAGGGAGAGAGAGGAGAGTAAAGAGAGAGAGAGAGAGAGAGAGATGAGGGGGTACAGGAGGGTGAAAGGGAGAAAGAAGAGACAGGGAGCAAGAGATTGAGGGAGAGAGAGATAAGTAGAGAGAGAGAGAAAGAGAGACGAAGGGGTAGAGGAGGGTGAAAGGAGAAAGAAGAGACAGGGAGCAAGAGACTGAGAGAGAGAGGAGACTAGAGAGAGAGAGAGATGAAGGGGTAGAGGAGGGCAAAAGGGAGAAAGAAGAGACAGAGAGCAAGAGACCGAGAGAGAGAGGAGAGTAGACAGAGAGGAAGAGGAGACGAGAGCAGAGTGTGGGATGGTGGGAGAGAAGGAGGAGAGAGGAGAGAGAAAGGGAGATGGAAATAGAGGAAGAGAGTAAGGGAGTGAAGGAGAAGAGAGAGAGAAATAGACAGAAAGAGAGAGAGAGGAGACTTACTAGATCCCAGATGTGTAGACCGGCTGCATGGCCTGGTAGATCTTTAAGAACGGCCGACAACCTGAAAAACAACACGAACACTTGAGTCCAGAGAAGTTCAAAAGTGCAAAAGGACAGGCACGATTAGGTCATCAGCTTTCAACATTTACAGAAGATAGATTATGCTTTGGTCTGAAAATATGTTTTTTTATTTTCAATTTGTGCTAAAATGACTATGCAATGCTGCCGTACCCTCACCAACTGAGAAAAACACATCAGAGAACGAGGTAGTGGTAAAGAGAAACGGTAAGTTTCAGAGTGTCTTGAATACAGTGTGAGTGTCTTAAAGATTACTCAAACACAAATCACATGTCCTACAGGGTTAAAGGCTCTGAAAAGTGGATTTTGCAGAATAGGTCTGGTTTAAAGCGGTGTACCTCCTTTGGGCTCGTAGTGTGGGACGCCGTGCAGGATCACATGGTGCAGAAACAAAGGCTTGTTGTTGATCTTTATGTGTCCAGACAGAAGTCCACAGAAGTACTCCACATATCTGCACAACAACTCACTTTAGTTTCAAATGTGACACAAGTTTAGTCCCGGTTTAGTCCTGGTTTAGTCCTGGTTCAGTCCTAGTTTTGTCCTAACATAGTCCCAATTTAGTCCTGGATCAGTCCTGGTTCAGTTCTAGTTTAGATCTGGCATAGTGCAGGTGTAGTCCTGGTATAGTCCTGGTGTAGTCCTAGTTTAGTCCTAGTTCAGTCTTATTTAAGTCCTAGTTTAGTCCTGGTTTAGTTCTTGTTTAGTCCTGATATAGTCCAGGTTTAGTATTTGACTGCTGTTGTGACTTTGGGCTGAGCACAGCTCAGAGGTTTTAATGAGAAAATTCACCCTGGAGTTGTTTTCACAGCTGCAGTCAGAGCAGGGTCCCGGCCACAGGGGGCAGTAGTGTGGCAAATTCACTACACATTCAATGTGTCCCACACACTAATCTATGTAAGGTTAAGCACAGGTAAATTAATCCACGACATTTGACCCATTCTCAGTGTCTCTGGGTTAAACCTGTCAGGAACAGTGGGACACTTCTCCAGATCTTGGTCTAGTCTTGGTCAGGATTACTTTAGCTGAAGGACTTGACATATTGTGCATGTTTTGGGTTGATGGGGGAAACCGGAGTGCCCCGAGGAAACCCACCCAGACACAGGGAGAACATGCAAACTCCACACAGAAAGACCTGGGAGTTGAACCTGGAACCTTCTTGCAAAAAAAAAACAAAACTGAATCTGACATATACAGGGTAGTACCTTCTCTGAGAGGGCTGTCCCACAGGCAGCACTTTGTCCTCATAGAAACGCTTCATGGCAAATCTGTCCAACGCCTGGTCCGCACTACAGAGAGAGAAAGGGAGGGAGGAGAGGGGGAGGAGAGAGAAGGGAGGAAATAGAAGGAGGAAAAAGAAAAGGGGAAAGGGGGATGACACACAGAGAAGAGGGGGATTAAAACAGGTAAAAATCTTCTCTGGTTAGTACTTGTAATGGAGACAGCTGGGAATACCAGGTAGGTGCCACAGTGGGGCGCCAGTGGCAAAAACTTCTGTTGTGTCATTAGGCAAGACACTTCACCCACATTGCCCAGTATGAATGTGGTGAGTGACTGTTGGTGGTTGGATGGCGCAGATTGGCAGCTTCACTTCCGTCAGTCTGTCCCAGGGCAGCTGGGCACCACCGAGTGTGGAGTGAATGAATAATACTCTGTAAAGCACTTTAGGTGTCGTGAAAGGCGCTATATAAATCCACTGCATTATTATTAGTTTACAAGGCGAGGCGAGTGCAGTGTCTTGCCCAAGGACACAACAACAGTATGAATAGGTTGGAGCTGGGATTGAACCCCCAACCTTTCTGTTATAAAACAACTACACTACAGCAAGTTCTGAAGAATGAAACACAAAACACTAGACAAGACAGAGCCTCACATGAACTGGATTATCTCACTCTGTTCCATCTGACTGTGTTTAACATTATACAGGTCTGACTTAGTTCACAAAAGAATTGAACCTCCAAATGAAACGCAAATCTAAAAACTCAAACCTGATGATGCTATTGTAGATTTCTGTGTAAAACGATCTGAACTTTTCCTGGTATTTTCTCAGACAAACAAATGTGTGACGTGTTCATGGTCCTGTGATGTCGTCTGTGTCCAGCCCTGGTTTAAAAAAACTGTTTTGTATTAGCAACATTCACTCACCTTTTCAGCAATATACTACTACTGCTGCTACTACTGCTACTACTACTACTGCTACTACTGCTACTACTGCTGCTACTGCTACTACTGCTGCTACTACTACTACTACTACTACTACTATTACTGCTACTACTACAACTACTACTACTGCTGCTGCTACTGCTGTTACTACTGGTACTATTACTATTATTTATACTATACACAGTGGTGGTGAGTTACTGTTGTAGCCACAGCTGCCCTGGGGCAACACTTTCATACTAGGCAATGTAAGTGTCTTGCCTAAGGATCACAGACTGCATATATAAATGGACATAGCTAAAGTGTTAGCCGCGTGTTCCAAATAGGAAGGGAGCATGGGCGCATTTCTGGCTCCATCAACTCTGGCTCCAATTCATTTTCGATTGAAAAACTACTACTTTTACTACTACTACTACTACTGTAACTAATACTTGTGCATATACTCCTCCTCCTCTCACCTGGCAGAGATGTTGCTGTAGTGCATGTACGCGGCCACCACCACTCCAGTCCTCCCACGATTCCCCTGGAGACAAGAAAATAAACATTTACTGAGGTTGGAGTTTTACTGACAAAGTTGCAAATATCAGAACCATGTTGTTTGTTAGGAATACTTTCAGTTTATACTTTCACACATGAATAGAAAACAGAAATACTGGCGTTACTTTAAGTATTATGGCAAGTAATTTTATATTTATTGATTGATATACTACTACTACTACTACTGCTACTGCTACTGCTATTACTACTACTGCTACTGCTACTGCTACTACTGCTACCACTACTACCTCTACTACTCCTACTTTTACCTCTCCTCCTCCTCTCCTCCTCTCCTCCTCCTCTCTTCCTCTCCTCCTCCTCCCCTCCTCCTCCTCCTCCTCCTCTTTTGTACCTTGTTGTGAAGTACCACCACGTGCTGACTGTCTGCACTGAGCCACGTGTCCATGGCTTTACAGATGCTGCAGATTTTATCCAGAGCCGGAGCGTGATGATCGGGCCAGCCGAAGTCCAGGACCTGGGACCAGACAGAGACCGGGTTTAGAAAAGGACCAAACTGAGACTAAACCAGGACTAAACCAGGACTAGAGCAGGGTTAGACCAGGTTTAGACCAGGTTTAGATCAGGGTTAGACCAGGTTTAGACCGCTACTAAACCAGGACTAAATCAGTACTAGAATGGGACTAGACCAGGTTTAGACCAGGACTAAATCAGTTCTAGAGCAGGTCTAGACCAGGTTTAGACCAGTACCTAACCAGGACTAGATCAGGACTAGAGCACGGTTAGGCCAGGTTTAGACCAGCACTAAACCAGGACTAAACCAGGTTTAAACCAGTAATAGACCAGGATTAGAGCAGGGTTAGACCAGGTTTAGATCAGGTGTAGACCAAGTTTAGACCAGTACTAAACCAGGACTAGACTAGGGTCAGACTAGAACTAAACCAGCAGTAAATCAGGACTAAACCAGGATCAAACTATAACTAAACCAGGACTAGACCAGGGTCAGATTAGGACTAAACAAGGACTAAACCAGGACTAGACCAGGGTTAGATCAGGCTTTGCGTATTATAGTAGAGACTGTAGTTTTACCTTTGGGTGAAGTTGGCTGATGTCAAAACGTTTCTCACTCAGATTGAAGAGCTGAAGAAAAATAAGACAATGAGACATAATCACATGATCACATTAAAGGAGAGCTGCTGTGGCTTTAAAGAGATGACACGTTCCTGCGGCTTTAAAGGGCCCATATCACTCTAATTTCTGATCTATGTTCTAATGATGTTTCCTCATCACAAACAGACCTGGAGTTGTGTTTTGTTTCATTCACACATGTTTAACACACAAATAAACTGACTTCTCTCAAACTGAAAACACTCTGTTCCACCTTGTGATGTCATGTGGTAATACAGGAAGTGCTCCATTGTGTTTTTAAATTCCACACACCTTCACTAGAATCATTTGGATAATCTCAGCCCTGGAATTCCCAATCTCTACTGAACTAAAGGTAAAAGGAGCTGTTCACTTGAAAAGTACCGCTTCATGACATCACAAGGTGGAACAGAGCATTTTGAGCTTTGGCGATATAGACAGACTAATAATGCAGGGTTACTCAAACATGTGTGAATGAAACAAAACACAACTCCGGGTATGTTTCTGAGGAGGTAACAACAGTCTAACATGGCTTAAATCTTAAAAGTGAGGTGGGTTAAGTGTCTTGCCCAAGGACATAATTCATCTGTGAGAGCTGGAATCACACCGCCAACCTAGACGAGTACTCTACCAACTGAGCTACTGTTGCCCTGTTTCATTAATCCATTAATCCAAAGTCGTGTTTTCTGAGCCTCAAAAATGCTCAGTTCACACATTGCCTGTTTAGTTGCATCACAGGTAAAACTCCAGATTTCTCCAGTGCAGTTTTTAAGCCCATAAACCAACAATGGACTCATTCTATAGTCAAAATGGCTCTCTTAGCATAGCATTCACATTTATTTACTTTCTTTATCTTTCATTCCTGTTGCTGACAGCAGAGGGAGCTCCAAAGTACCTCATTAGTTTGTGTGTAGTTGTAGTTTAAGTGTTTTCCAAATGAAGACATTCTTTTAAGGAGAGACAAGAAAGACACAAGAATGCTTATGTTTGCTTTTTAAATAATATTAGAAGCCAGTATGTAAACAGTACTATATTGGGAAAATAAAAATTGGTCTCTCTTTGGGTGTAACATCTGATTTATGATTTTTGAGTTAATTCCCCAAAAGTTGGACAAACGGTGATTGATATTTCATTTTCTGTATCACCACGGTCTGAAAAATGCGCCAACAACAGGGAGGTTGTTTTCAGATAAATATGAGATCTGTTCATATGAGAGAGGAGAGGAGGACTCAGCTGACTGCCTCCTGATCTGCTCCATCTGCACCAGGCCAGCCCTCAGATTCTGTTGTTAAAGGACTGAATGTGGGAGTTCAAAGTTCATACACATGACCAATCTGTGTTCCTGGGTACAAGGTAAGGACGCTCAAATCAAAGACAGCTTTTACTGAAAATAATCATAATGCTGATTTATTCTTAATTACAAAAACATTGGAGATGATGGACAAGTTGTTTATGTTAGAATTTGGTGTTTTGGTTCTCAGAAAAGCAGAATGAGCCTCACACGAGTCTCTCATTTGGGTTGCCAGTTTCAAAGCTGGAATCCAGCTGGTTTAAACCTAAGAGGACTCTCTGATCTGAATGGTCACTACCTAAACCCCAGCACCTGCAGCCCCTCCTCCCACCTCATTCTGCCCTTTAGCCCTCCAGACCCTGCCCCTCCTCCACCCTCCCGGGTTGTACCAGGTAGTTGTGTCCAAGTATATCAAGGACAGATAGAGAGACTGAGTGAAGGAGAGATAGAGAGATAGAGGAGGAGGGATCGTACCAGGTAGTTCTGTCCGTGTTTGGAGCGCAACATGGAGGCCACTTCTCGGAGGTGGGCTGCGTAGCTCGGCTCCTCCACAGAGCTGGAGAAGGACACGGAGATGATCCTCTCAGTGATGTACAGAAGATCCAACTCCACGCTCTCCTCCAGGGCCTGCAGCAGACTGCCACTCCTGAGAAGACAAGAAGACTGGGCTCAGACCAGGACTAGACCAGGACCAAACCAGGACTGAACCAGGACTTAACCAGGACTTAACCAGGACTGAACCAGGACTGAACCAGGACCAAACTGGGACTGAACCAGAACTAAACCGGGACTAAGCCAGGACTAAACCAGGACTGCACCAGGATTTAACCAGGGTTAGCCTGGATTGCTGGTATTAGGAACTTAACTATACAATACCAACATTCATTGTCACTATTTCTTCAGTATTTTAAAATACACACAGGAATTAACCTTCACTATCCATGCATCCTTCACATAGACTGTACATAAATGGACATAGCTAGCCCGCTAGCCGCAGCGCTCTGAATAAGAAGTGAGCATGCGCACAAAGTGGGTTCCTTTGACTCTTGCTCCAATTCACTTTCTATTGAAAAACTGTGGCCCCTCTCCCTGTAACTGCTGCTGTCAGGTGTGTCATTTTGGTCTTAAAATGTTCGTATTAACCCGCTCTATATGATCTTGGTGTTTTTATTTTCCTACTTTGTCCGTAACTCAAGATATGAACATTAATAACAGACAAATCAGGTGCCTTCGTTCCCCAAAGTCGCTCCCGCTAGCAGGTCTGATTGACAGCATTGCTAAGCACCCGCCCCCTGCCAGACCAGGATTTGCAAATATGAGTCTTGGTTGCAGATTAGCCGTTATAACTGCTAGCCTCGATGAGTTTCATTTGGCTGGAACCGAACGCTGTGGGTGATGTCACACTCCCATAGTCCTCCCCAAATAAGTCAAAACATGCCACCTGGCACCACCTATATTTTCACATTTTAAGAGGGGGTATTATTATTCAAAACATTGAGATTTCTACCATGTTATAACGTTGTTTCCTCATCAAAAACACGCCTGGAGAGGTTTTAGATGTCATCCATGCATGTTTGAGTAATCTAGCGATCTCTCCCGGGCCCTATTTGAACCTTTCTTATGGTTAGCGTAAGATTATGTACAAGGCTCCGCCCACAACCTATGTCACCCATGCTCCCACACGACAATTCCTCATAAATATACAAAAACACGATACAAAACTGTACACAACTTGACAAACCTGATGTGATGTGCAGTAGTTTCATTAGCAGGGTGCACGCTGATTCTGGTGTGATGCTTATTATCACTGTTACCAAAGCGATTATTAATTCAAAACAAAATGTTAAATCTTTTGAATGGCGAAGTCCTCAAAATGGCATCCGTAAACAGGAAGCTAAAACCCATCCTTATCCCAAATCCCACGTAGCCACCTGCTCCTTAGACCTCCACAGTGAGACCAGAGTCTGTTTACCCCGAGAGAGAGAGAGGGACTCCATATTAGGATAACACAAGTCTGAGTTATGCTTATATCCAGAGTTATGTAAGCCTTGGACAGATCATTACAGCACAGATAACTTGGTCCTGTTTGTGTTGGCCGTAAACACATTTTTCTCATTCTCAGTGTGAAATTAGAGGCTTATAAGGAAACAAGAGTCACATGGAACCATAAAAACATCTCAGGGTTTGGCTGTCAGACTTGCAGTGGCATTCAAGTCCATTTTCTAAGGTACAGAGGGGGTATAAAGAGGGGGTATCACACGTCTGCACTTCTATGGGGTATTAGCTGCTAACACATAATACATTAGATCATCCTGTCGCCAAAAACAATGTACTAACTATTTCGTGTTTTATACGTCTCAGTTTCATTTTTGAAGTCACGCCCCCTTCAGAGCAGTATCACAACACAATCAGTGTCCATTCCACTAATGAATCTACTGCGCATCACATCAGGTTTGTGAAGATGTAGTGTATTGTTTTGTACCATGGTTTTGTATATTTATGGAGAATTGCAGTGTGGGAGTATGGGTGATGTAGGCTTGTGGGCGGAGCCTTGTACAGGATAGGAATAGATTCAAGATTATTCAAACATGCATGGATGATATAGAACCTCTTCAGATATTTACAGTTTTTGATGAGGGATCAAGGTTATAACATGGTAGAAAGCTCAGAAAAGTCTATTTTACATAATACCCCCCCTTTAAGAAAAGTTGCATAAAATATCGGTAATACTGTGACTCCTGCTTGTGGTACACGTGGTGTGGGGGTGTGTCTATGTCACAAACTGGACTAAGTGAGTGTGACGTCACCCACAGCGTTTTGCTCCAGCCAAAAGAAGCTCATCGAGGTTAGCGATTACAGCGGCTAATCTGCAACCAGGGACCGCCTGCACTGTTGGTGTGGCATGGGTCGCTTAGCAACGAGGCACGATAGCTGTCAATCTTGCTAATGCTAGCAGGAGCAAACTTTGGGAAAGAAGGCAACTGATTCATCTGCTATTAAAGTTCATATCTTGAGTTACGGACAAAATAGTGAAATAAAAACACCAGGATCATGTAGAGCGGGAAAGGTTCATTTCTGTCCTGTGAATGGGATTTTTTTTAGTATCGATACCTGCTCAAATCTAGTTTCAAGACATGTTTTAGTATCGTTCAGTATCTGATTTTCGATACTTTTGACAGCCCTAATTCAGTGACATAGTAACAGACAGCAGACACACTGGAAAACTACATTGACACAACAACATGGGTTCAAGATGGCCGCCTCTTGCAGACTGGTCCCAGCTGTTTTAGAGTGAGTCCAGATGTTTGAACAGACGCAGACGGATGAGACACTTCCTCTGAAGATATAGAGGTGACCAATGTGAGAAAAACGCTGATATCCCTCTGCCCCAACCACACCACCCATCTCTGTCTGAAGCCCTTCTTACAGTCGACACAGCAAAAAGAGGCTTGCATCCAAACAAATGATCATGATTTGGGTTTTTGAATTTAAAGTCTCAATATTCATCAAGTGTTTTTTTTCTTGTTACCCTGGTGATATTAAAGGGCCCATATTACGCTATTTTTGTTTCATTCACACATGTTTAACACAGAAACCCTGCGTATTTAGGCTTAGTTCTTCTCTCAACTGAAAACATTAGGCTTAGTTCTTCTCTCAAACTGAAAACATTCTGTTCCACCTTGTGATGTCATGTGGTAATACAGGAAGTGATCCACTGTGTTTTTAAACTCCATACACCTTCACTAGAATCATTTAGATGATTTCAGTCTTGGAATTGCCGATCGCTACTAAACTAAAGGTAAAAGGAGATGTTAACATAAAAACTATCACTTGATGACATCACAAGGTGAAACAGAGCATTTTGAGGTTTGGAAATGTAGATAGACTAATAATAAAGGGTTACTCAAATGTGCAAATGAAACAAAACACAACTCCAAGAATGTTTTTGAGTAGGTTTAACATTACATAGGACAAGTTACAAGTCAGATCTGTCAAGAGGCAAGCCCATTCACACTAATAATGCATGTCTGTCAAGGGATTTAAAACATCTGTAAATAAGCAAATGCAAGATTTAATTTAATGATATATTGGGGAACATCCCAGTCAAAACCATTAACACAGAAAGAAACAAATCACTCCAGAATTTGTAAAGAAATTGTACTTTTCCGAAACACTTTTTTACTCTTACTTGAGTCATTTCTTGGAACAATATGTTGTACTTCTGCTTGAGTAATATTATTTTGAAGAAAGATTCTTTTTCCGGTTACTCTAACCCACCTCACAGACCCCCCAATCCTCTGCTCCCCCACAGCTCCTCTCTGAATGTGTCATCAGGACAAGAACCAGGGCTTTAGTCATTGCAATACTCAGACAGATAAGACATGTCTGCTTTACGGGGGCTGAGGAGGGTCAAATCTAAGGTTTCATTCAAAGTTTAAACTATTTCAGACTATTTTGGACAAAGTTTTGCAATTCATCGTAATTATGCTAACACGTGCAGTAAAGTCTGAGGTTCAAGTCTCGCACAAAACCAAAGTGCTGAACGTTCAAATTTATTTTAATAAAGCCACAGTATGTAACTTTTTTGCCATATTTTTTTCATTGTGGTTATGTCTATTGCATAAAAAAGCATGCATCCTTACTGTGAACGGGCTTGCATCTCTACAAACCTGACTTGTATTTGGCTTCCTCCTGCTTGTTTCCATGGAAATGTTGTTCCTCTGGTTATAATCTGGTTATAATAATGTGGTTTTAACTTTCTATTTCCATAGAAATAAGCAGGTGATGTGCCACCTCCAGAAAGTTACATATTGTACCTTTAATAATAATAATTCAAACTAACTACAGTATTTGTAGATCTTGTATATGACAAATCTCTGCACATCTTTAGAACATGTGAAACAGCCAACTCTCGCAAAAGCTTGTCACACACTACAGGATTTTTCAGTCTTAAACGATTTTTAAAACTGAAACAAAAAGTGCAGACCACAGACACAAGAAGAATCTCATGAGATTTTAAATCACCGAGCACAAAGACTGCAGCGGGATATGGCAGCGAAGAGACCGCACACCACAAGCTAAAAGTCATGAGTGAACCTCGAGTCACTGTCTACAGTAAAACGATTCACTCTGAGACTCTAAAGTGTTCAAAAGAGCATTGCATTTCTAGCTTAGACACAAGTCAAAACTGTGCTGTTATTATTATTAGTGAAATGTGGTGCAGTAGTTCAGATAAATGCTTTTAATGCACAGAAGGCTGGAGATAAAATACACAGAAAGCAGAGTCGCTATCGCTAATCTGCAGCAGCTTCAGCCTGATCCTCACTGTGTGAATGTAAAGAGACACACGTGAGGAGGATCTGCTCTCGCCTTTTTACTTTTATAGTAAACTTCAAACTGGATAATAACGATGTTTTGTGGACTGGGGAGGGCGCATTCTAATGGATAATATGGAGGAGAATACTGAAGTTCAACTTTACAACTTTATGAGTAATAAAGTCGGCTATTTCTTTTCGCCATTTCCCGAGTTTGTATCTTGCAGCCCTGTGTCCGTCACTCCATCTGCCCCGACGGTCTGTTTTTATTGGCGGTTGCCGTGGTGATGTTTTGTGGTTACGATATGACAGAGCAGCTCAGAATCGCACTGACACCACACACACGAGGATCGCAGATCCTCACGTGTGGGTCAAGTGGAGAAGCAAACCTGGTCCTGAACCGAGCACATTCTCCCGCAGCGTGTTCTGGGCTCTAGTAGGTTCAGTTTGAGAGAGCTGTTACCTGGACGGTCTGCGCCTGGAGTCCATGGACTTCGACGATTTTGTTGAACCCTGAAAAACACACAGACACATGACAAATTATCAAAACAATATGATTTTCTTTTATTATTATTACGCTTTTGTTGTTTTTACGATAATATCTCTTTTATCTAGCATCTGACACATGGGGAGGGCATCTGGCACACAGGGACATTTCAGAACATGTTTATACAGATCTAAACTACAGGGTTAGCAGTCCTTTATGCAGAATGTGTCCTTAATGTGTGTCAGATGCCCTCCCTGTGGAAATGATGGTACTTCAAAAACTGCAGCCCTACTCCACACATTCAGGTGAAAAACTACTTCTGAAACCTCCTGAAGCCAGACCTGCCTTGGGACAGGATCAGGACACACGGCTGTCGCTGTGTGCCACCGGTCACTCACTCTTTCATTCATACATAAGAAAGGACACAACAACAGTATGCTACGCTAGTATGAGGATTAAACCAGGAAACTTTTGGTGAGTGGGACAACATCTCTGCTAATTTAGTACCTCATTCTTTTGTCATACTTTTAACAGCCCTAGTTTAATACAAACTGGTTTTAGCCGTAGGATCTGGCAACCCAAAGTGGAGGAGCTCGTTCTGCTTTCTGATTGGATAATTTTCTTGAGAACCAAAACAACATGTGAACATAAGCAGCTTTCAGTTACAACAAAATCTATCTAATATTTGACCTGTCTCCATGGAGATGTTATTACTTTGACTGGAATGTTCCGCTGTGTGGCATTAATCTTGTCCTGTGAATGTGATTTTTTTAGTATCGATACCTGCTCAAATGAGTGTCTAGTTTCGATACTAGTTTTAGTATCTGATTTTCGATACTTTTGACGACTCTATTGTGCTGTAACTAAATAAAATGCTAGAAAATGTTTGTGGTCCCTCAAATGAGCAAGCGTCCTCTAATGTGAGCCATGCCTAATGTGGGCCAGGCCATAAACTGTTCCTATTGGGCCGTTCTATTGTGGAACATACGGCCCAGTTTAGAGAGAGTTTACAGTGAGGTCAGACCACAGCTCCCACAACAAAACACTGAACACAGTCGTCACATTTCAGACAGACAGAAGAAAAGAATGAATGAATCACAGAGAGAGAAAGAGGAGGAGGGGGGAGAAGAGAGGAGGAGGAGGGAGGAGGCGAGAGGAGGAGGGAGAGAGGGGAAAAGGGCGAGGAGGAGAGAGGAGGAGAAGATGGTGAGAGAGAGGAGGAGGGAGAGAGGAAGAGGTGGAGAGAGAAGAGGAGGAGAGAGAGAGGAGGAGGAGGAGACAGAAGGAGAAAGAGGAGGATGAGAGTGAAGGAGGAGGAAGAGGAGGAGGAGAGAGAGGAGGAGGGATGAGAAGGAGGAGGAGGAGGAGAGAGAGGAGGGAAAGGAGGAGAGTGGAAGAGGAGGGAGAAGCATGAGGAGGAAAGAGGGGAGGACAAGGAGGAGGGAGAGGAGGAGGAGAGTGGAAGAGGTGGAGAGAGAAGAGGAGGAGAGAGAGAGGAGGATGAGGAGACAGAAGGAGAAAGAGGAGGATGAGAGTGAAGGTGGAGGAAGAGGAGGAGGAGAGAGAGTGGAGGAGGGATGAGAAGGAGGAGGAGGAAGAGAGAGAGAGAGGAGGGAAAGGAAGAGAGTGGAAGAGGAGGGAGAGGAGGAGCATGAGGAGGAAAGAGGGGAGGACAAGGAGGAAGAAGAGGGAGAGGACGAGGAGAGTGGAAGAGGAGGAGGCGGAGCAGGAGGAGGAGGAAAGAGGGGAGAACAAGGAGGGGGAGGAGGGAGAGGAGGGAGAGGGTACATACATGGAACTATGTGGGAGTTTGGGAGGCAGTTTCAGGGCAGCAAAATTATTAAAATGACTCAAAGGGCCAGTACCTGATTTTTCCCATGTATTTGAGCTAAATGTGTCTTTCCCCAGTGCAGATGCATTATATAAGCAGCTCTTGAGGTCAAAATACGTCCACTGTTATTAAGTGTTTTTAAGTTTGTCTTAGCATGACAGTTGTTGTTAGCTTTACTGTGATGGCAAAACTCCACTCTGGTCTCTGAAAGTTGTGAAAAGCTCTTATAAACTCATCCTGGTGAATAATTAGGATGCTCTGAATGCATAAGGTAAGTGAGGAATAACTTTGGACCACTGCAAACCGTTTAAAATGAACTCGTTTTGTTTTTCACGTTTTTTCAATGCTAAACCATCTGACACACAGGGATATAGGAGGATGGGAGGGCATCTGACACACGGGCATAGGAAAACAAGCAGCTGCGTAGCCCAGAGCGGTCACATGATCCAAACAGGAAGTGCAGTTAAAATGATGGAGTGTGTTTAGCTCTGTCTCCTACACCCCAGCCTAAAGGTCAAAGGTCACGAGCACTCCCAATGAACTGCGGGTCACCAAAACATTCTGCAGACACATTTAGCCACAGCTGCCAATGATCAGCTCCCAAGAACGAGATCCTGATCAAATCCTGGTTAAAGAGGGGGCATAACGCAAATTTGATTTTTTAAGCTTTCTCCCATGTTATAATGTTGTTCCCTTATCAAAAACATGCCTGAAGAGGTTTTAGATGTCATCCATGCATGTTTGAGTAATCTAGCGATCTCTCCAGGACTCTATTCAAACCCTCCTTATGGTTAGCAGTAAGAGTCTCCATAAATATACAAAAACATGATACAAAACTGTACACAACATCACAAACCTGATGCGATGTGCAGTAGTTTCATTAGCAGGATTATGATAGCGCTCTGAAGGGGAAGTGACTTAGCGTGGAGAGCAAAAGGAGGGAAGACTCAGAGCAGCAAAAGTCAAACTTATAAAACATCTTAATACTTTGTTTTGGGTGAATATAGCATTTTCAAAACAATAAAAGGAAACATGGTGATCTAAATATGTTATGTGTTAGCAGTTACTACAACATAGAAGTAAAATACCTCCTCTTTAAACACAACTAGTGTCAAAGTGAAAATTTAACCAGTTAAAACAAAAATATGAAAATTGGGACTATTTTTACTAAAATCCAAATACATACTGTTTTTAGGTCTCTTTTGATTAAATAACGCTGCTGTCCTTGCACCAGAAAAGTTATATTAAAATCCACCCAATTGTGCTTGCGTGTCTCTATAATTACAATCTCTGACACCCGTGGATCATTATGTTAAAATTTGCACATTTTAAATCACAATATTCATCTAAAACAACTTAATAAAAAAAACAAGTCCGCTTTTTTTATTTGTACCAAAATGACTACAGGATGCTGCAGAATCCTACGAGTGTCACCGATTAAGAAAATAAAACTGAAGAAGGAAGTGCGTACGTCACAGTGGGCGTGTACGTCACAGTGGGCGTGTACGTCACAGTGGGCGTGTACGTCACAGTGGGCGTGTACGTCACAGTGGGCGTGTACGTCACAGTGGGCGTGTACGTCACAGTGGGCGTGTACGTCACAGTGGGCGTGTACGTCACAGTGGGCGTGTACGTCACAGTGGGCGTGTACGTCACAGTGGGCGTGTACGTCACAGTGGGCGTGTACGTCACAGTGGGCGTGTACGTCACAGTGGGCGTGTACGTCACAGTGGGCGTGTACGTCACAGTGGGCGTGTACGTCACAGTGGGCGTGTACGTCACAGTGGGCGTGTACCGGTGGAGCTGAAAATGGGGTAGATCAGAGAAATGACGTCTTGAACATAGGAGAATAAAGATTACTCAAACATGAATCACTCCAAATACAACTTCAGAGAATAAAAGAGAAGGAAACAACTATAACATGGTAAAAGCTCCATTTTGCAGAATAGATCCGATTTAAGCCTTGTAATTATCTATCGGCCATTTATTACCAGCAGAATCTTGCAGCATGATTTTCGATGTATTTATCTGTGTGATTAGTGATAGCCTCAGTGCCTCCAAAATAGACACAGATTGGTATTTACTTCCAGGAAATCTGTGTGCCTCCTCTGAGACCTGCTAATGATCTAATAAAACATTTACAAATAGTTGGGATAACAGAGCAGGCTACACCATGGCCCCCTGTTAGTTCTAATCACACTTGGATTCCCCTCTGTGTGTCTCTTAGCGCTGTACGTGATCTGCACTGTCTTAAAAAGGGGGTGTTATGTAACATCGATTTTTTTTGGGGGCCATTCTCCCACACGACAATTCTCCATAAATATACAAAAACATGACACAAAACTGTACACAGCAACTACACAAACCTGATGTGATGTGCAGTAGTTTCATGAGTGGGATGCAGCTGATTGTGTTGTGATAGAGCTCTGAAGGGGGAGGGACTTAGCACAGAGAGCAAAGAGAGGGACTCATAGTGTCAAAAATGCAAGTGAAACTTATGAAACATGTTAATATGTTGTTTTGGGTGAATATAGCATTTTTAAAACAATTAAAGGTAACAAATGATCTAAGTTGTTTTGGGTGAATATAGCATTTTTAAAACAATTAAAGGTAACATAATGATCTAAATATGTTATGTGTTAGCAGTTAAGAACCCATAGAAGTAAAATACCCCCTCTTTAAAAACAGAACATTTTAAATAGTTTGCAGTGGTCCCAAAATCTAACAACAACTAGCATGCTAACAGTGCACTTCACTACAATATATCTGTATTGGGGCTCAAATACTTAGGAAATCGGGTACAGGGCCTTTAACCAGGACTAAACTCAAGCTGAACCAGTTTGAACCAAGGACTAAACCAGGTCTAACCCTGAACGAAACCGGGACAGAACAATGAATAAAGTAGGAGAAAAGAAAGACTACACCAGGATTAATCCAGGTTAAACTCAGGATTTAACCAGCATTCGAACGCGCACTTCCTGATTTTCTGACAACAAAACACTTCATACTTCGATTCCTTATTTTGACCTCAAGAGCTGCTTATAGGATATATCTGTGCTCAAACACATGGGCAAAATCATGTTCAGAACCTTTGAAGAATGAGCAGACGTCACTGTTACAAACTCTGGACATGCAGCCACACATTACACGCTCTGGGTTCAGATGGAACACAGAGACGAGAAGTACTGGGTTAGTCCTGGTTTAGTCCTGGTTTATTCCTGGTTAGTCCTGGTTTCAGTCCTGGTTTATTCCTGGTTCAGTCCTGGTTCAGTCCTGGTTTAGGCCTGATTTAGTCTTAGATTAGACCTGATTTAGTCCTAGTTTAGACCTGATTAAGTCCTTTTTTAGACCTGGTTTAGTCCTAGTTCAGTCCAGGTTTAGTCTTGGTTCAGTCCAGGTTTAATCCTAATTTAGTCCTCTTCAGTCCTGATTAAATCCTGATTTAGTCCTGGTTCAGTCCTGGTTTAGTCCTGATTTAGTCTTAGAATAGACCTAATTTAGTCCTTTTTTAGACCTGGTTTAGTCCAGGTTTAGTCTTGGTTCAGTCCAGGTTTAATTCTAGTTTAGTCCTCTTCAGTCCTGATTAAGTCCTGATTTAGTCCTGGTTCAGTTCTGCTTTAGTCCTGATTCAGTCCTGGTTCAGTCCTGGTTTAGTCCTGGTTCAGTCCTGGTTTAGTCCTGGTTCAGTCCTGGTTTAGTCCTGGTTTAGTCCTGGTTTAGTCCTGGTTCAGTCCTGGTTTAGTCCTGGTTTAGTCCTGGTTTAGTCCTGGTTCAGTCCTGGTTTAGTCCTGGTTTAGTCCTGGTT